>WSYH01004665.1:0-50870 GCA_036426205.1 Ascaphus truei
AGGCTCTCCCACTCCAGCACATGACCTCTTGTTCTAGCGCTTCTCTTTCTGCTTCCCCCGTGCACCTTGATATACAGCATGTGAAAGTTTCTATCATACCTCCTTCTCCCCCCCTCTCCTCCAAACTCCACATACTAATGTCCTTTAGTCTTTCCTGATATGTTTTAGGATGTAGACCATGCACCATTTTAGTTCGTAGTACTCTCATTTGTACAACCTCTAATTTTATTGATGTCCATTTGGAGATATGGGGTCAAAATTGCTAAAAAGACACCCTCCGTGCTGGAAGACACCTGACGGGTTACGGCCTCATTTAAGTGAATGGGCCATATTTACTAAGCCCTGCTGGATGGTGTCTTATCGAGTAGCACAGTTTAGTACATTTGGCCCCTGACCTCCAGAACTGGTGTGTGTGTGTGTGTGTGTGTGTGTATGTATGTGTGCATATATATGTGTGTGTATATGTGTTTACATCAGTGTGTATGTGGGCATACCAGAACACTGGTCAGCAGCACAGACTCCTTAGGTCGGGGACATTGGCCCTGTTTGCATCTCACACCCCGGCCAGGAGACCCCAGGGAGCCGGTCATAGAAGCACGGTGCTCCCGTGGAGGCAGTCAGACACAGCGGTAGGGAGACGCAGGGAGGGGGGGGAGTGTAGAAATGCTTCTAAACATGCGCAGAATACAATTCTGCACATGCGCAGTGTCACTTCCGTTAGTTTTTTCGCGCCCTTTTTCTGTTTTTTTTTCCTATGAGATTTTATTGGATAGCAGTGCCACGAAAGAAGTTTCACTTCAAAAGGGTGACCTGGTGGTATTGTTACTGCTATTAAAGTGGGTGAACCCAATTTATAATGCCAGTGTCAGCTCCTTGTAAACTTAGGCGAGTCACTTTATCTTTCTGTGCCTCGGGTATGAACATTAGATTGTAAACTCCATGAGCCAAGGATTTGTACAATACAACACACGTCACGGTCAGAGCTCTATGAAAAAAAATCTATGTGATTAATTGGCTTCCTTTTTGTGTATTACTTTAAACTGTAAATTATAGTTGCGTGTTCGCAAAGCATAGATAGGAAATAATGATTGTGTGTTTTGGCATCACTTACACCAATGCACAGCAGCCCACGCCCTGCAAACACACAAGGCAATGACAGACGTGCCTGAGCAGATAACATACCAGACTAACACAATGGAAACTGCTGTGTCACAGACATACCTCGCCAGAGCTCTGTAACTTGTGTTGTGAGAGGTAGAGATGCGTGAAGGTGGTGCATATGCCATACTCATTGGATTCATTAGGAGGATGCATATACTATCCTCATGAGATTCAAAGGGTCTTTAATATATACTTTACTCCCGGTGTACAACCTTAATTCTTATCACTCAATGCTAAGAGATCAACATAATGAAAACATCTGCAACATCTCTTTCCACCATTGACATTCAAGAATCAACTTTGTCCACAAATATTTGAGAAAACCATTGGTTCGCCATAACTGGTATTATGTATCAACATTTGCTTGGTGTGAAATTGGACCAATGATGGGGCATTGACATGTCTGTTGTAAATTTGTTGGATATTTTTTTACCACAGAATTGCACTGGTTTTGCTTTGATACCTAGTCTGGTCTTTCCAGAGTGACTTTTTTTCATGGTAGTCATATTTTTCCTTCATATTTCTTGGCAGGCTAAAGGTTCCACAGAAAAGGCCACCAAAGTAGCTATTGGACTTGGCTACCGCCATATAGATGGGGCCTCTGCGTATGAGAACGAGGATGAGATTGGAAGGGCCATCAAAGAGAAGCTTGAAGATGGGACTCTGACGAGAGAGGACCTGTTCTACACTGGAAAGGTGAACATTACTAAACTGATTTTATTAGCATTTATTTTTAAGACACGTAATGCACCGCAAAATCTTATCAAGTTCACACATGGTGGTAGAATAAACAAGGTCTCGTCTCTAAAGAGCGTACAAGCGAAAGGGTTTGTCGGCAGAAAGCTGCAGGCAATCCAACACTGGCAGATACACTGCGTCCTCTGTAAGGATTAGTGCCCAATCTATGGATTTCTGCCAGCGGTATAAACACCCAGTCAACCAAAAGGCAGCGACGCCAGGAAAAAGTGGTATAGGAGGCATGTTTATATATAATAAAATGCCACTCATTAAATTGTGTGTGACGCCAGACCTGAGGCCACAAGCCTCAAGACCAGCGTCAGATTTGGTTGCTTCCTTGCTGTCGCCCTCCTTCTAAATCGCAGTGTCAAATGACGCCATGGGTGTCACCAACGTGACGTCGCACGGCCATGGTAACGCGACGTCATGTCATTTGACACCGCAATGTCACGTTGCCATGGCAATGAGACGAGGTGGGACGTTTGTGCTGTCATTTGACGCTGCTTTACAAAAGGAGAAGGAGGGCGGCAGCAAGGAGGCGGACGCAACAGCTAAATGAAAGGACAAGAATAAACTGTGCGCTACTATCTAACTCCTACTTATATATAGATAAATAAAGTGCAGTGACTAAACCATAAATAAACTATATAAACCACAATACCAAGTGAATAAGTGATTATATAAAAAATTATATCATAACCGTGTGGTTGATAAGGGCGTCTGCTGCTATAAACATTGGGGGTGGCTCAGCACCCCACACACTCTAAGAAATGGAAACAAAAAGAAAACAGCGCACAACGCCAAATAGTGAAGCAAGTATTGAAAACGAGAGGTAACTCTCAATGTATTACTTCCTGGTAAAATATTTTATAAATAAATAAAAATAAATAAAACAATGCTCACCATAGATTTACAGCATAAAAGAAACACCTGGTGCAGAGGGGAAATATAACAATGAAAAACACTAGAATAGTGACCAAAAGGGGTCACTGTAGCCCGTAGAAATAGCTCCGTGGGTAAGTGTAATGCAGTGCTTCCCAATTAAATTTAGTCGTGGACCCTTTTATATTTTGTAAAACAGAATGGAACCCCTTAAATATTTTTAGCGTAGCCACTGGCGACACATTTTCTTGGTTCAAGATTATTTTTAAAAGAGCCCCACCGCTCCCTCCCCCCTGTGTGTCTCTCACTTCCTCCCCCCAGTGTCTCTCCCTCTAGCCAGTGTGTCTCTCCAACACCTCAGTGTCTCTCTCTCCCTCCAGCAACACAACCATCTCCTGGTAACATTGTTTCATGTTATGTGGCTCATATATGTCTGCACATCATGTGAAGTGCTCTCTATTATCATATATGAGAGTATACAAAGTATATATTTATATATATTTGCACACAATACTCTGAAGTGAGGAGTTCCCACCTAGAGAAATTCACTGCTGTTATCCAGAACTTTAATAATACAGAAGAGAACCAAAAAATAGCGATCCTCCTGGGAGAAGATGAAACCACAGCAGAACTGGCTGCACACTATATCAGCACCTGCCACAAGCTGAGAGACGTCCACTAACCCCCAGACCCGTGTGAAACTGTTACCCATATACCCTGCAATCATTATACCCTATCCCTAGTATTCGTGTAATTATTGTCCCCCACCCCCTATTACTCACGCTTTGGCAATACTGAAATGTTCTTTCGTCATGCCAATAAAGCTGATTTGATTTGATTTATATTTATATCGTTTACCTTTAATGAGGTGGTTTGAATAATATAGCCACTCTCGTAACGGTGTTATACTTTGAACACTCACTTGATTACAAGTTCTTTGCCACTACTAGGCAGTGTTTATATTGTAGTATATTTTCACTGCCGAAAAACCTTTTTCGATTAGTTAGAGATATACAGCTAAACCCGTTATAGTGCGATTCGCTATAACGCGGTTTTTGTGTAGACCCGGAATTAAAAAAAAAAAAAAAGTTAAAGTTTTTTTTTTGCACACACTGCACACTGCACACTGCACACTGCACACTGCACACTGCACACTGCACACACTCACAGCACACTGCACACACTGACACACCACAGTCAAATACACACACACACACACACACACACACACTGTCTCTTTAAGGGAGCTTGCTCTCGCAAGACAGAAGCAGAAGCAGGAAGCAGAGACAGGGAGAAGAGCTGCCAGATGCCGGGTAAGTGCTGTGTGCTGTTGCCGCTGCCCCACCGGGTCTGGGAACGCTGGGAGAGTTCTCAGCTTTCCCCCTCCGACGGACACAGTACCACCACAAAAAAAAAATATATATATTTTTGGCGGCCATTTTTTTTTGCGACCCCGTTTATAACGCGGTGGTCGCGGGTGGACCCCGAGGACCGCGCTATAACGGGGTTAAGCTGTATGTATATTCATAACGGTTACAATTTGCTGTACACAGTTTATGCTGGTGGGGTGGGTTGTCTAGAGGCTTTTATGCCTTCGGTGATTGTTAGATAATTCATACAACAATACTGCTATTATCATACCCTGAATACTGAGGTATGTTTGTCAAGACGATATACGTTTGTCCAGTGCGGGGCTTCTGGTTCCGTGTTTTGACCAAACCCACTAGGTAATATACCTGCTAGGGAAGATTATACTTACCTGATCATACATGTCTCTGTCCCGTCGCTGGGGATTTTAATCTCGCTGTATATTATATCACGTCTTTCGTCGGTTTTTATTCAACATTAAAGTTCATTATTTTATTTTTAGGATATGTATCCGTGTGGCCTTTCCATGACCACCTCTACTGTATATATTATAATTTAGAGGTGTCCTCGACATTCCCAGTCACTCACTAGTATTCCCCACACGCACATGATTCCATTACACATACACACGGAGCTATTTCTAGGGGCTATAGTGACCCCCTGTGGTCACTATTCTAGTGTTTTTCATTTGACATACAAAATACTAAGTAACATGGGAAGGATGTTGATCCAGGGAGTAATCTGATTTTTTTTTTAAATGGCGACGAAACGGGCTGCAGGGGGTGTGTGGGAGTCAAAAACGGGCTGCAAGGGGGTGTGGGAGTCAAAAACGGGCTGCAGGGGGGTGTGGGAGTGAAAAACAGGCTGCTGCAGGTGTGGGGGTGTAAAACGGGCTGCTGGTGGGGGGGCATACGGGTTGCTGTGGGGTGGGGCAAACGGAGTGGTGTGGTGGAGGGAGGGATAAGGGATGGGGGGAGAAGGGGGAGAGAGAGGAGGCAGAAGGGAGAGAGGAGGCAGAAGGAGGAGATGGGAGAGAGAGGGGCGTAGAAGGGAGAGAGAGGGTGGGTGAAGGGAGAGAGGGGGGGGGGAGAAGGGAGAGGTAAGAGAAAGGCCAATTATTCGGCAACGGTTAAAAGTGCGAACACTCAGGGATTATTAATAAAATAAATATATGAATGTATACTACAAAATGTGCCCGGCCATTATCTGGGAAGCGATGTATCCCCATGCTAAGTGATTATCACTGGCAGTGCCCGGCCATTGATTAGTACAGCGCTATATTTTGGTTAACTGATTATTCCTGAACATTTAAAGGTCAGCTTTGCACCCATCACTGACACTCCTCTGTATCTCTCACCTTCTAATTCATCATTTTCCCAGTGACGTTTTACATTTATTTCAGAATGAAATGGCAAGTTGTATAACTTGCACGGTGTCTGCTCCCAAGAGAACTTATTCCGTGAGTGGACAGCCTTTTTTTTGCTCTGTGTGTTTCATGTAACACTAAGTTCTCTGTGCTGCACCCCCAGCTATAATCACTATATTATATTCATCACATTCATATAGGGTCTGGTTTAGTAGGGACCTGTGAGTCGATCGTTTTCGTCTCTCTATTTTGCTAGGCACATATGTACAGTAAGTAACGGAAATATATATATATATATATCCATCATGTTGCTATTCCCTTTGAAAAAGTCGCCGAAGTGTGACGAAACGCGTCAGGGTACGTAATTGCGACATTCCGTCATCGCACAAGTGCACGCTTTACGGCCGAGGCGTGCATGGAGCTGCATTGAGGCTGTGCTTGCTCGGACACTGCATTCCAAGCAGTGACACGGAGTACTTTCTGTGCAATCGGAAGATGAACTCATACTGGTGAACCAAATAGGAACATCGATTTCATCTGTTGGTGTGTTCCAGGACGGTGTTATCCTGTTGGCAGTGATATTATCACATATTGCTTGAATTACTAATATTTTTGTGAGTGCTCTTAATCCCTCTCCCAATCCTTTTTAAACATTAAATGTACTTTTTTACATTATGGGTCGTGCGGTGTGTGTGTGTGTGTGTGTGTGTGTGTGTGTGTGTGTGTGTGTGTATATATATATTATGTGTATTGTTTGTTTTCAAAGCTACAGAGCTGCAACGGTTATATTGAACACTATTATATGAGGAGGTAAAATGTCAGCAAAGGAAATTTACAAAATGACATTTACTGGTTGCATAAATATTCAGCCCCTTAAGGTTGTACTTGGTAGAAGCCCCTTTTGCAGTGATTACTGCTATGAGTCTTCTTCGATCGGTCTCTACTAGCTTTGCACAGTAAGATTGTGACTTTTTTACCCATGTATCCAGTTCTGTTTGTTGGGGATCGTCGATGGACGGCAATCTTCAAGTCTCGCCATAAATGGTCGATTGTGTTCAAGTCAGAACTTGAATTCTCTTCTTGTTCAACCACTCCAGTGTGGCTTTCTGCTTCGGGTCATTGTCCTGCTGAAAGGTGATGTTTCCTCCCCAGTGTCAGAGTCTGGGCTGAACTCAAACAGGTTTTCCTCAGGGATTCGCCTGTACTTTGCACCATCCATTCTCCCCTCTATCCTGACAAGCTTCCCAGTCCCTGCTGAAGAGAAGCGTCCCCATAACATGATGTTGCCACCACCATGCTGGACAGTTAGGATGGTGGTGACTGGGTGATGGGCAGTGTTAGGCTTGCGCCAGATGTAACGCTTGGAATTTAGATCAAAAAGTTACATTTGTCTCCTCTAACCACAAAACCTTTTTCCACATGCCTGAGGTATCATCTTTTTCGCAAACTCCATACGTTATTTAAGATGAGTCTTTGAGTAATGGCTTCTTTCTTGCCTCCCGTCCATACAGGCCAGCTTTGTGTAGTGACCGGCTTATTGCTGTGTGAACACCGACTCCCATTTCAGACCCAGAACTTTCCACATCTCTCAAGGTCATTCTTGGCTTCATAGTGACATCGAAAACCAGTTTTGAGCTTGTTGGGCTGCTCAGTTTGGGATGGCAACCGGATTTGGGTTATATATGGGTGGTATAATGCATCTTCCACTTCTTAATCATGGACTTCACTGTGCCGAGAGGGATAATCAGCGCCTTAGACATTTTCTTGTATCTTCTCCTACTCTGTGTGTCCCTACCACTTTGTCCCAGACTTGTTCCGAAAGCTCCTTGGTCTCATGGTGGCTCTGTTGGGTCACTATGTGACTTGCAGCTTGAAAGTCTTTATACAGGCATACCCCGCATTAACGTACGCAATGGGACCGGAGCATGTATGTAAAGCGAAAATGTACCTAAAGTGAAGCACTACCTTTTCCCACTTATCGATGCATGTACTGTACTGCAATCGTCATATACGTGCATAACTCATGTAAATAACGCATGTGTAACAGGCTCTATAGTCTCCCCGCTTGCGCACAGCTTCGGTACAGGTAGGGAGCCGGTATTGCTGTTCAGGACGTGCTGACAGGCGCATGCATGAGCTGCCATTTGCCTATTGAGCGATATGTACTTACTCGCGAGTGTACTTAAAGTGAGTGTCCTTAAACCAGGGTATGCCTGTATACCTGATGGAAATAATCTACAAGCTAAACCACTTTGATTACACACGAGCTGAAACCATGTCACTCATTGTGTGACCTTTCAAACAATTCATTTGCACCGGAGCTGATTAAGGGCTGCAGTAGCAAAGGGGCTGAATACTTATGCAGAGTAATCTGTTTTTCTCTAAGTGTTACTTCCTTATATTCTATATGCATTTTCTAACTAGCACTTTGGGGTATTTTTTGTAGATTCTACATGTAAAGTATAATATGAAAGGGTTGTGGAGTACACTCAGGTGCCAATAACATGTGAAAAAGTTGCAGGGGTGAATACTTCTACACACCGCTGTATCTTCTCAAACAGTTAAGGCCATATGTATATACAGCTGAACCCCGTTAAAACAAGGTGCTCGGGGTCCTCATAATGAGACCGCGTTATAACCGGGATTGCGAAATGGCCGCCTCTTTATAGAGTCAGATTCACCACACCAAACCTGTGGTGGTGTAGCAGCTAGAGAATTGCACTAGCATATGAAAGGTCGTGGGTCAGAGTCCTGCATGTGTATTATATAAAATGTAATCTTGGGTTCAATTCCCACATGGTAGGGGGGTGGGGTATGTATGTGTCCGTTAGCAATAAAGCAATGAATGTTATTAAAAAAAAAAACCTTGAAGATGTTTTTAAATCGGGAGCCACACTGAGACCGCATTATAAGCGGGTCCGCGTTGTAGCGGATCGAGCTATAACGGAGTTGAGCTGTAAGTCTTTTCAAACAGTAATGCACCGTGCGTACTTGTGACAATATATAAAAAAATATATAATATTAATGACCTGTCCAAGACCAGGACTCACCGCTTGCAGGAGGCAGATATTCTCCCGCAGGGACCCGATGCAGCCGCAGAACGTGATGAGAAACATCAAGATCCCAACCACAATCAGAAGCAGCGCAGGATCCACAGCAAGGCATGCCATGGCGGCCTCTGTAACAAGGAGACAGGCCTCAGTAACACATGGCAACATTTTATGTGGTGGTTCTCTTGTGACAGTGAGGATGATTGGTTGAAAAAAAAAAAAAAAACACACACACACACACACAGTGATGAGGTCACTGCCCTCTAAGGGCTAGAATGGGGCAGCTGTGGGACTTTACAGCTCTCATAGAGTTAATCATTCTGGAAAGGTCTGTTCAGCTGTGAGTTAATTAGCCTAGCCTGTATAGTCAGGAAGTGATACAGAGATTCCCCCCCCCCCCATGCTGCCAGACACACACTGTTGAGAGCTATACAGAGAGGGTGAAAGACGCTGCTGCTATACTGATCTGAAGGCACACACAGACAGCCCTGTGAGAGACTGAAAGGGGACCTGCTGCAGTTACACTGGGTAAAGTGGGAAAGAGTTTAGTTCTCCCACGATTAGTTAGGGACTAAGCAGTATTAGGCCTCGGCCATGTTAACCGCTTGCTGGCGGAAGCGTGCTGAGGCGCGCTCCCGCTCAGCACTGAGCCCCTACAGCCGCAATTAGAGGGGGGGCAGTAGTGCGTGTGGAAGCGGTGTGTATTCTGCCTGTGAGTGGGATGGGGGTGTAGCAGTGTGTGTGGAAGTGGTGAGTATTCTGCCTGTGAGGGGGATGGGGGGGTAGCAGTGTGTGTGGAAGCGGTGAGTATTCTGCCTGTGAGGGGGGGGTAGCAGTGCGTGTGGAAGCGGTGTGTATTCTGCCTGTTAGTGGGGGGGTGTAGTAGTGCGTGTGGAAGCGGTGCGTATTCTTCCTGTGAGAAGGGGGGAGTTCGGCGTAAGATGAAGGGTCTGCTGAACGGTGTCCCGCTCTGAACTTATGCAGGGAATGATCGCTCTGCGCAGAGGGGCCACGGAGCTGACACATGAGGATTACATGGAGGGAATTTTAGAAGTCCAGGCCAAGAAGAAGGCCAACTTGCAGTACTATGCTTAGACCACAGGTCAATAGGCGGCTCAACTGCGTGTGGTGGCCGGACTGTGTGGTGACCGGACTGTTCTGTTTGTTTTATGTTGCAGGAAAAAATAAACCAAACCTCTTTAATTGTACACTACGCACTCCGAGTGAAATCCTTGTCTCTGTTCCTTGTGTGATTCCTCACCGTTATATCCCTGCATCAGGCGTGGCCAACTCCACTCCGCAACGACCACCAACAGGTCAGGTTTTCAGGAAGTCCCTGCTTCAGCACAGGTGGCTCTGTCTTCTGATTTCTGCTGAAGCAGAGATAATGAAAACCGGACCTGTTGGTGGCTCTTGAGGAGTGGGGTTGGCCTCCCCTGCCCTACATCCGTCAGTTCAGCCTCGTTTCACGCGTGGCCGCTCTGGTGTGCCGCCATAGAAATAGCCATGCTCGGGAGAAGAGATGAGCCGGCCGTGCAGATCACTAGGGGGTGAAACGCGTGTTGGGTTAGTCAGTATTCAGACGTCACTACTGACGGTCGCATTGGTGAGAGGTCTGAGTGCAGGAGATCTCGGGCAGCATTCTGTCCCTGGGAAACAACTCATGCAGCGATCTTGTGCAAGGAACAGATGGAATGTTATCAGGCCCCCTGTCCTTCCCTGGGGGGGTTTAATTCTGCATTGGTGGAGTGGCATGTGTTACAGGGTGACTAATGAAACTGTACCAGCAATGGTGGTTTTGAGTATTCCAATATCAGGATCAGGAGATGTTCTGACCAAGTTACTCTAGTGAATACCGGCTTCCTGGGTATTTTTTGCTTAACCATCCCATCACTGACATCAGTGGACACTTTTTTTTTTTAATCATGGTATTGCACTCTCTGATATGTTCTAATCAGCAAAAAGCCTGTTTGTAAGTACCACTCTTACAATGATTTAAGTATCTTAAAGTTGCGTCTTAAAGCTGCAGATCAAACAATATCCTACATGTGGTTAAAAAAAAAAAAAAAAAAATCAGCTCTGTAATTTGAGAAAATACTTGTGGCATTTAAAAAAAAAACCTGACATTTTTTAATGTATTATAATGTAACAATCCTTTTTGTTTCTATAGCAACCATTTACAAAGTCACATCCCCTTCCTCTTCTGAAACAAAATCTGGCACACCCCTTTTTGAGCCCTGCCCCCCCCTCTAGCAGCGTACCAATTGTATCTAGTGACTGCCTGGTCACATGATCTTCCCCACAGAACTGTGCATCTTTGGTCCTCTTCTGCTGCACTGACAGCCATTTAGTGAACCCCCGAACCAAATCTTTGCCTATCGATCACAGGAGAACTGATCGATCGGCAACTTAATTATCATTGCGTGGATTGTACACACATTAAAGGTGGGGGGCATGGACACGGCAGCTTAGACTGCAGCTTTAACTAAGTTACTGTATTGCCATTCATCACTTTGGGCAGACTGCCTCCTATTAAGCCACTGACGCAGACACTGCTGGAATCGGTTACACAAGCCGTGTAGGCTGAATATAGGCGTCTGTGCAGTTGATCAGTCATGTTACACCCTCATGGTTACTATTCGCGATCATTTCCAATTACCCCTATTACTTGATTGCCTAAATGCACACCGTGGCCAGTTTATACACTCAAACGCCCTCACATGGCACGTCTACTCACTGCAGCTGTTTTTATTCTTTAGTTCACGTTAATAGTTTTACCCTTTATGGATCATTTCACATAGTTTTTATAGCTCGTTATTAGCAGCACCTTTAATGCCAAGCGCCTGCTACCATTTCATTGTCTGGTCTCACAATTTGGCATTAGCCCTTATTCAGTTTTTGCTGCAGGTTAGGCTTTAACTCTAGATATACGGATTATCTGCCTCTATAGACCACCAATATGGTTTTCTTCTAATGTGACGTTGTTGGCCTAAATGGCCACCTTCCTTACTTAGAGTGCACCAACAAAGCAGATCCCCGTTCTCTCCCTAACACATGTTACATCGGCAGAAGGCTGGAGCTTCAAATCCACCAGATCCTTGGCTCATAGATCCTCCCCTACTGTGACAGGGAAGTCGGGATAGAGAGAATAATCTATGGGTTAGTAAAATGTTGGGTTCAAATAGTTTTTTGTTTTTTTAAGACCCAGGCCTGCCTTTGTGACACTCTCCTGTGCGTCTCATTAATCGTTCCCTTATCTCCATCCTCTCAATTAAGGAAGAAAATGCAGGAGCCTCTGAAATGTGCTTTTGGATCCGATGCATGTTTGGGCTTCTAGGAACATCTCATTAATCCGATGTTGATTGTCCCTTTCTGTACAAGTGGGAACCTGTTGATAAATATTAGCAAACTCCTTTTGTTTGGGGGGAAGGGGAGTGGTACAGGTAAATATTTTCTGCGTAACCAGCAATATAACCTCCAAAAATAGGTGCAGAGATTCCAAAATCCTCATCAAATTGCAACATCCTTTTGTGTTGCTTTGCGTGCAAACAAACATTACTGCCTGAACCAGGGGTTCTCAACTCCAGGCCTGACGACACCCCCAACAGGTCAGGTTTTCATGATATCCCTGCTTCAGCACAGGTGGCTCAATGAAAGACTGAGTCACAGGCTGAAGCAGGGATATCCTGAAAACCTGACCTGTTGGTGGCCCTTGACGATTGGAGTTGGCTACCCCTGGTTATAGAGAGTGTATTTTTTAGCTTAACACTGTGTAGTGTTTATTCATGTTATGGGCTAGAAAAGATTCTCATCGATCTTTGCTGCCAGGGACCTGAAACGCATTGCGACGCTGTGTTGCAACTGTGGCAGTGAAAGGGTTACAGATGGGATATCAGGATTACCGTGGATTCCATTGTTCAGTAATATTCCTTATCGCCTTTGCGTTATCTCTGGTACAGGGGGCACTGCCTAACGCTGAGTCCCCGCTGGTGCTGGGCGCGCTCATGCTTGGAGTGCGCTCCAAGCTTGAGCGCCGGGTGTCCTATCAATTACGTGCGCGTGCGTGGGGGGAGAGGGGGGACATTGAGCGCGCTGGAAAGTTAGATTTTTTTGTTTACATAAGCGCCGGTGAGCGTGTGCCCGCGCAGCGCTAGCGGGGACACAGCCTAAGGCCTCGGCCATGTTTACTGCTTGCTGGCGGAAGCGTGCTGACGTTCAGCACTGAGCCCCTGCAGCCGCAATTAGAGCGGCTTTCGTAGGGGCTCGCCTGCGCTTCCGCACGCTTGCGGAAGCGCAGGTCTTAGGGGAATTTAAAATTCCCCCGCTTGCCGGCGCGAAAGGCCGGTCACTTGAGCGGTTCGCCCAATGAGGGCGAACCAGCTCCGTGATGTCACTGGCCCGCCCCCGGCCAGTGACGCGCCCGCCTCCCGACGGCCTGCTGACAGCGCGTGCGCTAAGCAACTGCAAGGCCAGGGAAAGCACCCGCTTTCCCTGAGCCTCAGCGAGCAAGCAGGGAGCATGGACTCAGCCTTAGACTTTCACTAGAGTGACACTGTGTCCTCATAGAGCCCTGCTGTGGGAAGGGTGTGTTATAAAGCCGTATTTTATTCATGTCTTGTAGAGAAGACTCTTGGGCTAAGCTCTATCCTGTGACTGTTCATGTTGAGCAGCAGGATCGGCCCTGCATGGTATTCACACTACTCCCATGGATTCCAGACATTGCTTTACATGAGGTGAAGATGTGTGTGTATTGAGGACACCTCTACCTTGTATTCGTCTGCCGTTAGAATAACTGTATGCAGGCGCTGACTGCTGCAGCCTCAAGTCGGTGGTAAATTCTTGCATCCCAAATATTTCACTATCCACCCCCCACTTTTTAACCACCTCCCTGCTTCTCGGGTGGGTCGTACAAGTAGGATCATTTCTCATTTCACACAGATTTACAATGGATTAGAAACTGGACATTTCCCATGTAGCATTGGAGCATTTTAGACTCAAATCACTCGCTCTCTGCCACCTGTTTTAGTGACCCAGCCGTGTACGCACTTACATATAAATACTAGCAGCGTGTACCTGTCTGGGCCGAATGCACGTGTGCCATCTTTCACACCAGCTGTCACCCTGCTCCCCTCTGCGCCAGCATCCTGAGACTTGTACAGGGGACGCACACTCATTCCCAGCTAATTTACATTACAATGCTGTGACATCTCCGACACTAGATCATGTGCCTGCAGAGGCTAAGGAGGCCTCCTCCGGGCTTGGAAGCAATGCATAGCCACATGCTCGACTCGTCTTGCTTCCACTTCAGCTTTATTTCCACTGGAGTCACGAGTAACAGACCAACAAACCCCCTCCGTTTATCATGTGCTTTTATAAGTTGTGATGGAACCACATTTACAACATGTCACCTCCAGAAGGGGAGCTATGACCACCCCGTCCCTGCACATTCCTGTCCCGAAGGGGATTTCAAGCAATGGGGCCCTTCAATGGTGACCCGCGTGCCTTGTTGCTTTAACTCTTTTTCACCACTGGTGGATCGCTGGTGAAGGCTGAGCTGCCGCAGGCTTGTGCTGCCTGGTTTAAGGCATTGCGGGAGAGGTGGGTGTGGGTCTAAAGTAACCTAATGCCTGCTGTGTGCCAGGACACTAATCTCAGGGGGCCCAGGTGCTGAATTCTTGGAAAGGGGAATTTTATATGGATCTGTAAGGCGACTTTGTGGATAGTATTAAAACATGTAAAAGCAGTTCCCCATCATACATATATATATGTGTGTATGTATGTATGTATACAAAACGCCCAAATACTGAACCCTTAGCCAACGATTGGCAGCAGCTCCACAATGGTAGAAGTGTCTCTTTGTACAAGGAGCACAGAAGTTTGATTATCGCAGGCTGGGGTAGGATTGCTGCTAGAGAGGGAGCATGAAACTCCTAGATCACTTTGCTGTATATGTTTTAGTGATTACTTAACCCTACTATTGCCCAGCAATAATAAACTGCAACATCGGAATCGGACACGTCTCTTAAGGTCGAATGTCTTCGTCTCCAGGTCTCTCCAGCAGCGAACGCGTTATTATTTCTTCTCCTCTTGCCTTGCAACATATGTTCCCGTCACACTGTCAAATAATTCCCACTGATAACATGAGGCACAAACCTCTGCAATTCTCACAAGTAACCACGTGGTCAGACCAAACAAACAGCTTGAACAGAACAACTTCCTTAGCAGGACAAGAGCGCCCCAGTCTGTCATTTTGTCCCATCTTTGGCTTGATGGGGTTGTCTCTTTCGGTCCTCGCTGGGGGGTGGGGGGAGGGAGGGGTGTCAGACAGCCCCGTTCTCCTGCCGGGATTTGTGGACAGCAGATTGGGAAGCACTGAGTGAGGGGGCTAAAGTGCAGAGGAATCCAGAGAGGAGGGTGAGTCCCAGACCGCCCCAGGCACAGAACATTGACCAGCCGTAACCGTGGCTGATGTCCTCGGGCAGACCGTACACGTAGCGCGGATAACGTGATAACTCGAAGTTTATGCCGGCTACACAGGTGCAGAGGGAGATAATACAGCAGGTTCCTGAGGGAAGAGAGAGTGGTCACTGCATGGACAACAGAGATACTTCCTTAGTCATGTCCTACCCCAGGGGCGGCCAACTCCAGTCCTCAAGGGCCACCAACAGGTCTGGTTTCAGGATATCCCTGCTTCAGCACAGGTGGCTCAATCAATCCCTGCTTCAGCACAGGTGGCTCAATCAATCCCTGCTTCAGCACAGGTGGCTCAAAGGCTGAAGCAGGGATATCCTGAAAACCGGACCTGTTAGTGGCACGAGGACTGGAGTTGGCCTCCCGTGTAAATACATAGCATCCCACTGCATTGCTTCCTAATCTGACACTTTTCCGTTTTCCCTTCCCCCTCTGGCAGCAAAAGGACTGAACCATGGCTATATTATTCCGTGTTTTTCCCCTGTGCCTATCCCAAATATTTAGATTTGTATTTAAACCCAGCAGCCCATCTCTTATACCTGTCCCCGTATTATAAAGACAAATATCGCTGCCAGTAATGAGACACTCTGGCTCTCCCTACAGATCTGTTCTTTCCAATATTGTAGCACGTCAGCGTCCCGATCTTATAAGGGGTAACTATTTTCAACAATGCCGGCAATTATTTCTGTGGTAAAGATGGTAGCTGAATAGGTTTCCAATTGCCTCAAACTTAATCCATTTCCATCCTGCCTCTGTGCCGGCCTCAAATTTATCTGTGCATTTGAGTCTTAACAGTTAATTTCCCAGTGCTTTAAGTGTAGGAGTGTTTGTTAATTGTCAAACAAATGTTTTATATTCCCCATAAAAATAAAAATCGTTCTATTTGTGCATCATAAGGAGAGCACGTCCAGTTTCAAAGTGAAATCCCTGGTTGCCATCCCATAAGGGGACTGAAATATTGGGGATGCTGTTGTATTTAACCCTTTCACATGGGTTCCCGCCTGAAAAGGTGGCTCGGTGTGTGATCTCTTTGTGAGGACAGTCAATGGCTGGTAATTAGACGATTCCAGCTGATCCCACGTGAAACAAAGAACCCTTCTCTTACCTCCCATGAGGAAAAGCAGCCCCGCCACATACTGCATGAGGTCGTGCTGCTTACAGCAGCCCAGCACTCCGATCAACCAGCCAAAGAGGATGATGGCGACGGCCATACCAATGAAGCCGGCAGTCATCCGACGCAGATCTGCAGGGGGGGGGGGGGGGGGGGGGGGGGGGGGGGGCGGATAATGAGAGACTGGTAGATATAGGGTGAGGGTGGTCAATTCCTGTCCTCAAGGGGACTAAGCAGTATTAGTCAGTACTCCTGGAAGTAGTTAGGTCTTTTGTTTCTGTTTTGTGTTATGAGTTAACCCTGTACCTGCTTAGAAAGTACAGTGTTTCCTGCCTTTGATCTGGACAAAAGATCCGACGCTGGGACTGAGACGTCACAATATATATACTGTATATACACACACATACAGCTATATTCTAGTTTGTTATCCATCTATCCCTGCTGACAGTGATACTATGAATCACTAAGTGACTTGTCCACAAACACATGATGTGGTAGTTCTCTTGTAATAATGTGGCAGTGAGGAAGTCTGGCTTCCATATATAGACACAGTCAGATACTAGAATATTCCGTTCTATCCGTGCTTACTGCGATGGGGTACTAATCTCTATAGGACTAATGCCCTATGGAGCATTTTAATTTTTGTTCATTTGTGTTTCTGGCTGATTGGCCTTCTGATTTACCAATCTGAACCTTATTTACAATTACCTGAGTAAAGGTAACGTTTTATATTTCATTCCTCTATCCTATTCACCCCTGGAACGGCTGCTAGGAAGAAGGGGCCCTGTGCTCTCTTGTGGTTATGTTCCCAGGTTATCACAGCCTGATGAGCAGAATGCCCAGTGCTTTTTGTGCAGGTCTCCTCCACCACTGCTTCGAGGTCGGGAGGAATGCCCAGAGTACGGAGTTACAAAGAGAGACGTTACACAGCGGTATACCCACCAGCGTGTTTCACGATCCGGGCGTACACTCCAATACCCACCATCACCATGGCAATAACCTGTGAAAACAGCGCAGAAACCACGTTACAGGGAAGCGAGGGGAGGGGGGGCCCTCCCCTACCCTCCCGCCTGGTCAGTGACAGACAATGTACAGTACAAACAGTCTCCTCGTGGTGGTTGTAACCCAGGTATGATATGTCTAGTTATATAGCGGCCATAATGGTACATACACTTCACAGCCCGTTATACACGTGATAATCTATAATATACACCTAATGGTAAAAAAGTGGTAAAAGCGCTTCAAGACATAAAAGTAACATGGGTGAAAAGTAGGCCCTGCCTTTTCCCCCAAAGAGCTTAACATCTATTGACCCATATAGTAACCCCAGCAGGGAGGCTTACACGTGTTATTTTTTTCATTGTAGGGCCCACACATCATTCTGGACAACCTACCCCCTGCACTGCCTCCTACCAACCTACCCGCCTCTCACTGCCTCCGACCCTCCGCGCACTGCCATCCTACAACCTACCCTCCGCTCCCTGCCTCTACCCTCCTCGCACGCCTCCTACCAACCGACCTCCGTCTCACTCTGCCTCCTAACCGTCTACCTCGCACTGCCTCCTACCCAACCTCCCCATCCTCTCCACTACCCCTCCTACCACCTAACCCTCCTCGCCCTAAGTCGTGACCGGTCTACCACCTAACCTCCTCGCACTGCTGCCCTCCTACCAACCACCCTCCTCGCACTACCTCCTACAACCTACCCTCCTCATCACTACCCATCCTACCAAACCTACCCTCCCTCTCGCCTGCCTCTCCACCCTACGCACCTCACAAGTCCTCCTACCAACCTACCGCACCTCGCACGGCCCGTCCTACCACCTACCCTCTTGCCGCCTCCTACCAACCTACCCTCCTTCGCAGCTGCCTCCTACCAAAATCCTACCCCATCCTCGCACTGGGTTCCTCCTACCAACCTACCCTCCATCGCACCTGCCCCTCCTACCAACCTACCCTCCTCCACTGGCCTCGCTACCGGGGACCTACCCTCCCGCACTGCCCTCCTACAACCTACCCTCCTCGCACTACCCTCCTCCAACACCTACCCACACCGACCTCCTATCGCACTGCCTCCTACCAACCTACCACCCTCCTCGGCACTGGCCGTCCTACCCAACTCTACCCCGTCACTCGCACTGCCTCCTAACACCCTACCTCCTCGCACTACCGGGTTACCCTCCTCCCAAACCTACCCGTCCTCTCACTGTGCCCTTCCTACCAACCTTACCCTCCCATCACTGTCTCCTACGCCCAACCTACCCTCCTCGCCCTGCCTCCTACCAACCTACCCACCTCGCACTGCCTCCTACCGAACCTACCCGTCCTCGCCTCCGGTCCTTCCAACCTACCCACCGTCTCACTGCCTCCTATCCAACCTACCCTCCTTGCACTGCCTCCTAACAACCTAACCCTCCTCGCACTGCTCCTACAACTCAACCTCCCCCCTCGCACTGCCTCCTACTAACCCCCTACCTACGCACCTCCACTGCCTCCTACCACAACTACCAACTCCTCTCCTGCCCCCTACCAACCTAACCCTCCTCGCACTGCCGACCTAACCACCCTCCCTCCTTGCACTGCCAACCAATACCAACCTACCCTCCTCGCAACTGTCTCCTATCTCCACCACCTACCCTCCTCTACAGCTGTCCCACTACCCACCTCGCACTAAATACCTCCTCCAACCTACCCACCCGCACTCCGCCTCCTACCAACCTACTACCCTCCTCGCACGCTGGCCTCTTACCAACCTACCCACCTCGCACTGCCTCTACCCCCCACCCGTGGGGGCCTCGCACTGCTCCTACCAACCTCCCACCTCCACTGCCATCCTACCCACCTATCCCACCCGCACTGCCACCTACCCACCTACCCACCTCGCACTGCCTCCTACCCACCTACCCACCTCGCACTGCCTCCTACCAACCTACCACCTCGCACTGCCACCTACCCACCTACCCACCTCGCACTGCCTCCTACCCACCTACCCACCTCCGCACCTGCCTCCTCCCCCCACCTACCTACACCTTCGCCTGGCTGCCTCCTATACCACTCCCACATCTCACTGCCTCCTACCAACCTACCCACCTCGCCCTACCAGAAAGATCCTCCCGACCTACCCCCCTCTCCCCTTCCATCCTACCCACGCCACCAACCCACCTCTCCGTCCTCCATACGCACACCTATACCTACCCCCCTTCTGCCCTAGGGATCCTCCTACCCCCCTCACCCACCTCCACTGCTCCGACCAACCTAGACCCACTTTGCCCTTCGCCTCCCGACAGCCCTAACCCACCCCTTGCACTGCCCCGACCTACCCCTGACTCTGTGTATATTCTTCGTTATTACAGGATGGGATTATCTGGTGGGATTAATATCACACCATGCAAATGTATGTTCCTCTCGCAGTGCTCACATGCCCCCGCCTGATTATCTGGTTATCAACCGGGGCATCCCGTGTCTTGCGGCGCCTACCGCGTTGTTCGATGCCCCCCCCTCTCTCCACCCCCCCCCCCCCCCCCCTCCGGACATTTCTTTATCTACCTCGGCCTCGCTTTCCTAAATCCATTTATATAGTTGGTCTTCTGAACAAGGTCTTTTGTACAGCACAAGGTACACAATCCCAGCGCTAATGCGCATCATTAACAACATGGTTTAGATTATTATTTTCTGTAGTTGTTACTTTTCAACCCTGTAAAATGTTGTTGTTTTTTCCCTCCGCCTTAATCACCACTCGCACCCCCCCCCCCCCCACAACATTTTTACAGTGAAAAGTAACAATACAGAAAATAATAATCTTTAACCAGGTTAATGATGCTGCATAGCGCTGGTAGTGTACCTTGTGCTGTACAAAATGAACCTTGTTCAGAAGACCTAACTATATAAATGGATTTAGGAACGGAGGCCGAGGTAGATAAAGAAATGTCACCGGGGGGGGGGGGAGGGGGGGGGCTCTAAACAGCGGGGGCGCAGACACGGGATGCCACGGTGTAACAGATACATCAGCGGCAGTGAGCACTGCAGAGAACATACAGATGCAGTGTGATATTACTCCCCCAGATAACCCATCCTGTAATAACGCAGAATATCACAGTCAGGAGGCAGTGCAAGGTGGGTAGGTTGTCGGGAGGCAGTGCAAAGTGGGTAGGTTGTCGGGAGGCAGTGCAAAGTGGGTAGGTTGGTAGGAGGCAGTGCGAGGTGGGTAGGTTGGTAGGAGGGGGTAGGTTGGTAGGAGGTAGTGCGAGGAGGGTAGGTTGGTAGGAGGCAGTGCGAGGAGGGTAGGAGGCAGTGAGAGGAGGGTAGGTTGGTAGGAGGCAGTGCGAGGAGGGTAGGTTGTCAGAAGGATGTGGTGGGCCTACAAATGAAAAAAATAACACGTGTAACCGCCCTCCCTGCTGGGGTTACTATATGGGTCAATTAGATTGTAAGCTCCTCGGGGCAGGGACTACTTTTCCTAAATGTTACTTTTATGTCTGAAGCGCTTCTCCCCATTATGTGTTATTTATATGATTATCACGTGTATAACGGCTGTGAAGTGCTATGTACATTAATGGCGCTATATAAAGACATATAATACATGGGTTAAAAAAAGAGGATATACAGTACTGTACATTGTCTGTCACTGACCAGGCGGGAGGGTAGGGGAGGGGGAGGGTAGGGGAGGGGGAGGGGCGAGGGGCGAGGGGCGAGGGATATGGAAGGGACAGTCGGAGACAGAGAGAAGCTGAGAGCAGTGAGTAAGGTCGCGTCAATAGTAGAATGCGCTAGCTTCCGCGCTTCTACCTCCTCCCGGCATTGCGCTTCAAATACAAACTTGTACTGCAGCCAGGGATTCTGGGTAAGGACATGCAAATGAGCTCTCACAGGTAATCACTTTTTGTTTTTTTTTGTCCATTTTTACATTGACCCCTATATAAGCTTATGTGCGCCGTATTACACAGCTTTCCAGCACCACCTGGGTTACAGAAGTGCAGAACCAGTAACCTACGCACAGAAAGCCATTTCGAGATAAAAAAAAATTCTTTAACAGTACCCCCAAAAAAAACATTTAGGGGACGGATTGCTACGTTATCGCACATCCTCCTCTGCCGAAGGACCGCCGTAAAGGCGCGCGTGTTCGGGGAACACGCGAAAGTCTGTGGTTAGAGTTCAGGTTTATTTCTTATTTTATTTCTTTAACGTGGGTTTGAAAGCGGGCGATGACATCACGGCTTCCTCAGGACTCGGGAGCTTTGAAGAGCGTACGTTACGTGATCCCTGCTAGCCGAGCGCCGCCCCCCTCGCCCCCCATGCGGAGGTAAGTATCGCCGGAAGCAGGGGCCCCCAGAGCTGAAATGAATGGAGATTCTGCGCAGGTGATCCCCTCTGGGGATGGACCCCGTTAATACCAGCTCCGGGGACCCCTGCCTCCCGAGATACTCACTCGGAAGGTGCGGCGGGCACTTAAACCCCTACAGGGGAAACAAGATGGCGGAGGTTTAAATCTCCCCGGCCCAGAGTTTTAATGAGAAATGAAGATATGTAAAGTTAACAAAACAAAAAACATAATTTGACTAAATTAGCATCTCCATTTCCAGTGTGCTGCAGACCCCTCTGTGAATTAACCCTTTAGCGGTGAAAAGCCCCCCTACAGTCCGTTATTACTACCATCTGTGCCGCCATCTTTATTATTGAAAACATGTTTAATAACTTTGTAAAATGTACAAATAAAAACCCCCATCAGCTCCGAAATATGCCCAGAATATAGTATGCCGGCAGCTTTAATGAAGGATATAGGAACCCCCGTTGGGTAATCTTAAAAAAAAAAAAGCAGTGGTACTCTAGCATTGCTCTGCAGTTCCTGATGCTACGTATGCCGCGTGATACAGTGTAATTTCGCCGTCAACATGAACGGGCCGTACTTATTCCCGGGATGTGTGGTGGGTACATGGAAAAGCCGCCCAGCCGAGGAGGTGGTTATTGCTGCAGCACGACATACACAACGCACTAGCGGGGAAAGCGGCCATTGTTTTGAATCACGCGAGAAGGGGGCGGGGCTGGCACGCCCTTTCAGCTGCGGGAGCGCGCCACACGGGTTCCAATAATAGTGGCTACATTGGAACGTTAAGGTAGGGGGCTCAAGTCCGGTCCTCAAGACCCCTCCAATAGGTCAGGTTTTCAAGATAGCCCTGCTTCAGCCCCGGTGGCTCAAATCAGTCCCATTCTTCAGCACAGATGGCTCAATCTTCGACTGAGCCACCTGTGCTGAAGCAGGGATAGCCTTAAAACCCGACATGTCTGGGAGGGTCTTGACTGGAGTTGAGACCCCTGCATTACAGGAACCCAAGGCTGCAAAGGGGGTCCGAAATATGAATGAAAGGCACCGATCTGAGAGGGTCCGAGATATCCCAAACACAAAGGAGAGCCGGCAGAGGAAGGGAGCCCTTCTCTGGCGTCAACTTCTAAGCTTCCTCAAAATGAGAGAAAGAGAAGAGAAAAGGTTAAACAAAGTGTCGGAGGAGGTGCGAGGGAGAGGTGACACTTGGCATCGAGATCGCACTTACGCCTTACAGCAGGCGAGAGAACTGGGGGTGGTGTTAAAGCAGCAATACTACCCACATGCAGAGTGTGACTGTAACAAAATTGTGGGTAATCAGCGCATTAATAAAAAGGCAGGATGCTCGGCTGGTTACCCCTATTTCGTATTGGGGATGAAGGGGTTAATTTTATGTGCGCCGTACATGTATTATTTTTCCCTCTGTCCCTTGTTGTCCCCATTTTGCAGGATAGTATATGCCTGCCATAGTGTATACCATGGTACACTGACATTACTGGCTTTGGACACAAGATGCCGCTGCGAGCGCTAAGCCACAAGCTGATTGGATAAGCGTGGCGCGGTCTCTTTGTTCCATTGCAAGGTATAGGTATCCATTACTGAGGATGGAAGCCGTAACCGCAGAGTCAATTGAATCAAAGGGCTGCGGTTTCCCGTCTCAAGTGGTTCTCGGATACAATGTATCTCCGTCCCGGTTAATGGCGTAACTTGAAAGGCAACCGGCAATTGGCGTGGGAACTCGGTCAATTGATGTGAGAACTCTGTAACCGCAAGTAAATTGACGTGAGAAGCGCATAGCCCAGCATTACCAGTTCAAGAAGAAGCCATAACTCGGGAAGGAAAAGGGCCAGCAACCTGAAATTTGGTGTGCAGCCCCACTGTAACACCCTAAGCACCCACATATTAAAAATATAATTGTAAGACAAGTGAAACATGTATTTTTAATAAAGTGTATTTTTGCTGCAGTTTTAAATGTACAGGCAGGATGAGGTTTTTTCTACTGTCATTGAAATGCACCCAGGGACCAAATGTTTTAACACCCATGAGCTGGGTCACTTTCCTATGCAGACTTCATAGACCCCACGCTGAGGCAGTGCCTGCGAGTCTAGGGAAGTGTTGCATATGAAAGCCCCAGAGTCAGGATGTGTGAATTAGCCAGGATGGTCGCTGAATAGAAGATCTTGTTAGCCATCTGGGCTAGCTCACATCCCGAGTTCCCCTCCCAGCCTGAGAGACGCCAGGTAGGAAGGGGAGTACACATTTGCTAAGCAGTCAAGGTAGCAATGTCGCACAGGCGCTGTATTAGCCAGAAATCCCTATAGTGCCCACTCAGCAAACTGTGGGGAAGTTGGAGATAGGTTCTCAACCCCTATATACATGCTCCCTGAGCTATTCCCCGTGTCTTTCGTCTTTGTTCTACAATGTGAACGAATTTCCACTTTGCTTCTACAAGCGGATGAGAGCAGCATCAACTAATTCAGAACGCAACGAGTTATTTTCATCGGAACCAAGGACAGAACTCTGCTTCAGGATTTCGTTAGTGCTGGGGGTAATCTAACGAACCCCAACAGACCAGAACGAACTTTGCAATATTCACGGACTTATTGGGTTGGCAACGTGCGCCCCTTGCAACAGGACTGCATGTTAGAACGACAATGTTCCGGTGCTTTGTTTTACTTCTGGACATTCTATCCCGTTCTCTCCCTCAGTAACTGTTTTTGTCAAGTATATTCTAAGGTTGTCGTGTGTCTGTCTAGTAAGGAAATAAATCTCAGTTTATTTTGCTCAACTTGTGTGCTCAATCTTCTACCCCAAAATATAAAATTGTTCTACAGGTCAGTCCCCCGTGACAGTGACCTCAGACAAGGACACAAAGTGACCCCATAAAACCGAGCAGATGTATCCGGATGCCGAAGGATGGGGGCGGAGACGAAAGCCCTTTTGAGGAAGTCGAAGGCTTTGAATGGCTTTGATGGCTTCGGAAGACCATGCTGTAGGATCAGCACCTTTTTTGGTCAAAGCCGTAATGGGTAAAGCGAGAGTGGAGAAATTACGGATGAATTTTCGACAGTAGTTGGAGAAACCCGGGAAACGCTGCACGGCTTTTAGGGAATTCGGCAGCGGCCAATCCAGAACAGGCTTCCATTTCTCAGGATCCATGGTGAAACCCTTATCGGAGATTATATAGCCAAGGAAGGCTGTGGAAGATTGGTGGAAGAGACATTTCTCCATCCTCGCGTAGAGGCAGTTAGCACGCAGACGAGAGAGGACCACCCTGGTGTGATGAATGTGTTCTTCCAGGTTCTTGGAGAAAATGAGGATATCGTCTAAATATACGATGACGAAAATTCCCAGAATGTCCCGGAAGATATCATTCCTAAATTCTTGGAAGACGGCAGGGGCATTGCAGAGGCCGAACGGCATCACTAGGTATTCATAATGACCAGAACGCGTATTAAATGCAGTTTTCCATTCGTCACTGTCTCGTATTCGGATGAGATTGTAGGCTCCTCTCAGGTCGAGTTTGGAAAATATAGAGGCTCCTTGGAGCCGATCAAAGAGTTCCGAAATTAGAAGAAGAGGGTACCGATTTTTGATTGTTATCTTGTTAAGCCCACGAAAGTCGATACAGGGTCTTAAAGAGCCATCCTTCTTTTTCACGAAGAAGAAACCGGCCCCGGCGGGGGAGGTGGAATTCCGAATAAACCCTTTCTTAAGATTCTCCTGGATGTAGGTCGCCATAGCTAGGGCAAAGATACGGATAGGGTTGGACGTGGGGAAGTGTGGTTCCAGGAATTAATTCGATGGGACAGTCGTACGAACGATGAGGTGGAAGAACTTCAGCCAGAGTCTTGTTAAAGACATCCGAAAAGTCGTGGTATACCTCTGGCAGGGAAGAGAGAGAAGGAGTAGAGGCGTTGAGACCAGCGAGCACGGAAACGGGAGATGTGACCGTCTTCTCCAAGGTGGGAGCCCACTGGATCGGTAGTTCGTTGGTCCAATCAACACGCGGGTTGTGAAGCTGGAGCCACGGCAGTCCCAAAATGACCTGGACAGTAGGGGAGTGGAAGACATCGAAGATGATGATTTCAGTATGACCATCCGCGGTGGTCATGGTGAGGGGAATAGATTCCCAAATAATGAAGGCTGATTGGAGCGGTCGGCCGTCGATGGCCTCCAGGCCGATGGGCGACTTCTTCTTGACTAACGGGATTTAAGTATTGCAAGCATAGTTGTGATCCAAAAGGTTGCCACCAGACCCGGAGTAGATGATGGCTTCAACCTCTACCTTGACATTAGGACCCACAAGAGTTATGGGGAGAAGGATTCTCTTCGGTAGCTCTTTGGGGGAAGAGGGGCAATGAGAAATGGTACCCAGTAGAAGCCCCTCTACCTTTACTGGGCGTTCTCGTTTCCCAGTTTCAGGCGACAGTGACGTAGTTGGTGTTCCGGGGCGCCGCAGTAGTACCAGAGACCCTCATCTCGGCGGCGTGTTCTCTCAGCGGCCCAAAGCTGTTGGCTACCGATTTGCATCAGTTTGGAGGCGTCCAACGCAGGAAGAGCCAAGGGAGGAGACCTAGGAGAAACAGGCAAGGGAGACAGTAAACGAGGGCGCTGGCGCTTGTGGTGTCGCTCTTGAATGCGCTGGTCCATCCGGATGCTGAGGGCAATGAGATCCTCTAGAGATGAGGGACGAACATGAGCTGCGAGGTCATCCTTGAGGGATTCGGACAAACCCTGCCAGTATGCCACGGCGAGAGCCTCATCGTTCCACTGGGTTTCTGCAGCGATGGTGCGGAACTCCACCGCGTATCTTGCAGCCGGCCTGCGACCCTAGGAGAGATGGAACAAGGAAGAAGCGGCAGTTTTCCTACGTGCTGGTGTGTCAAAGACCAGCTGAAATTCTCGCCCGGAACTTGGGGTAATCTTGGGTTAAGTCTGATCGGTATTCCCAGAGGGGCGAAGCCCAAGCGAGCGCGTCGCCAGTGAGCAGAGCATAGACGTAGGCCACCTTAGAACGACCCGAGGGAAACCGAGATGGGGACATCTCGAACTGGACGTCACACTGGTTCAAGAATCCCCGGCAAGTAAGGGGGTCTCCGGCATACCGGTTAGGAGGTGGAATACGCGGTTCCAAATTACCCATCGGTAGTGGGGCAGGAGGGGACGGTGCAGCTGGAGATTCCCGCAGGGAGAGTGTAGAAATTTTTTGCGCCACAGCGGTAACTTGGTCGCTTAAAAATTGCCAGTGATCCATAGTGACACCGTGGCCCACCTCGGCGGGGTCTGCGTTTGTTTGGCTCAGCATAATGTAACGCCTGTATGCCCGCGGACCTGGCCAGTCCCCAGTACTGGAGGTGGGTAAGGGTATAACGCACCCACAGCAGTGAGGGCGTGCCCGGAGTATGGTAAGTTGCGTTGCCGGGCCTGGTGAGAAAAGGGTTAACGATATACCGTGGGGCCAAAGGTGACGGGGACCCGCTGAGAGGCGCGTGTCCCCTGATCCGTTACACCAACCTAGTCCAGTTAACATATCACAATGGTGGATTGTCAATGAAAAAAGTGTGGCCCCGTTTTAATCTTTAAACATTATACAAAAAAAAGTAAGGTAGAAGGAATACCTTTAATTACCAACTCATGGTTAATAAGAGTGCAAGCTTCCAGGACCACAAAAGATATAAAAACCAGCCCCAGTAATGGACCCTTGTGGTCTGGAAACCACGAGTTGGCTATTAAACATACGTTTCTTTGTGTACTCTGCAAGCTAAGAAGGTACCATCTCCTATTTGAGACGCTTTATATATTGTACAGAGGGTTTTCATTTAAATGTTGGTGGTATAAACATGCTATGCTGCTATATAACGTTCTAAGTATGATACATGCTATATTTATACATGATATTTGCTTGCCAGTATACTCTGTGCAGTACAGGTGCCTGGGAGCGCACAGGTCAGGTGACAGCTGGAACCCTCCTCCTCTCTGACACATGGCTGGGAATAGTTCAGTTACTGCTCTCTGAGGAGATGCGGTGTCCGCCATCTTTATAAACCCAGCACTGACATGGGTTATTATAGAATATAATATTTTGCTGCATCCTGTCCTTTCCAACACGGTTTTGATCTTTGAAGTCGGATGCGCCGTTCAGCAGGAATAAAGCGTTTCCCCAGAAACTCGTCTGAAGGTTACCATGGTTACCGGAGATACGAGAGAAAAGCAAGCGTTTCTAACATATAAAATGCAGGACATGCTCAGCAGGAAGATGCTAACATTATATTAGTTACACTCATATAGGCTTCAAGGTGAGATTGCTGTATTAACTACAAGCAGAACTCCAGTGATGTGTAAATGTAAGGTGCCATCAGCACCCGCCCACCCCCCTGTACATATGTAGCAGGGTTCCCCCTGGGCCGCCCTCGTTACCTCCGCTGGTTGCAGTGGTTGGCGCGGGTGCCGCCGGAGTCAGCGGCAGACCCGCCAGCTAACTGAAAAGGTGGGGGCCAGTTGCAGGGAGCGCTCTGGTGCTCCGGAGGCCACCATCTTGTTTGTGTGCGCATGCGCAGTGTAGTCACGCATGCGCATAAGGGTACAGACAGTCCGGCGGCCATGTTGGGGTTGGCGCGAGAGTCGAGCTTGAGCAGGAGATAGCGCGCAGAGCGGCAGCCTATAGGAAGAGCCTCCGAGCTGGGACTACATATCCCATGAGCCTCGGAGGCGATCACATGGGTGGAAGTGGCCAATAGGGTTGCCCGAATTCCCTGCTGACAGGATATAGATATTGCCCACACAGATCACGCTAGTCAGTCGGAGCTGGGCCAGAGTAAGGGTAGGGTGCCTGCACTAGGCCAGAGATCCCCCTTAGGCCCCAGCTAGGCCCCGACTCCCCTCAGCTTGTGGTTGCTGCAGGGACCGGCCCATAGGATAGGGACACGGCCCTGTAGAACCAGCAGAAGTGAGGGTCAAAGCCAGAAAGTGCTTACATCCTGGCCCTTGGTGGTCAGACTGGATCAACCAGCATCAGAAGCAAGAGACATTCTAAAGGTGGATCGCTCCACGCGGGAGCCACCCACCGTAGAGGCGGAGGCGTCGTGGATCACCCTTCTGGATCCGTGGATCTGCAGGTACAGCCCCTGCGCGCCCGGGTGTGGACACACCTGGCAGGTACCTCACCACAACACGTGCACCAACCAACAACTCAAATTAGTGGGCAGCGCTGTCTCACACTTTGGTGGGTGTGGGACTCTCTGGGACACGGTGTTGGGGAATATGGAACCTACCAGAGACTCTCACATCCACCACCAGTTTAAGTTCTTTCAAATCTAAGGCTGTCTCACATTTTAACCTGGTCTGTAACTGTTTCATACGCTCACAATATATATTTTCTTTAACTGTGCACGCAATGTCTTGTATATAATGTATACCCTGTTCATTTATGTAACTGTACTTGTAACCATGTATTATTTGTTTTACTCTGTGCCCAGGACATACTTGAAAACGTGAGGTAACTCTCAATGTATTACTTCCTGGTAAAACATTTTATAAATAAATAAATAAATAAATGGTGTGGGGTTATGGCCCTGCGAGGCCTAGTGTTACAGGGTGACGCTACTGTTATGATTGTGATACATATAGTAAACGGTTTTTACCTACAACCTTGTGTATTGGTCACTGTATGTGGGTCCTGTGTCAGGGGTTATTCTACACTCTAGAATCCTGCACAGGTGGAGGTGCTACGAGCACCGTTCCAGGATACACCCCAGGTTCCCCATCAGCGGAGGCTCAGGCCTCATGTGAGCCTAACAGGTATTGCACCAGACACTGTAACACATGTACATTCCCACACATGGTCCCTATCTGCGATTGGAGGGGGGGGGGGGGGGGAAGGGGAGAGAAACTGTTACACATATGTGTGTTGTAGTTGCATTGGAGAACAAAACGACAAATTGAATTGTAGAGGGTGTCAAGTTTGCTAAGGTGGGTTTGAGGAGCCGAGCCATATACTATGTCTCCATAGTCAATAATTGGCATTAGCATCTGCTGTGCAATACGCTTTCTGACCAGGAGACTTAGGGAGGATTTGTTCCTGTAAAGTACCCCTAGTACAAAACATTGTATTTAAAAGTTACGTTACTATTGATGTGAAAAGAAAAAGGTGCTAACAGTATTAAAATCGACGTAAAAATAAAATAAAAAGTGTATACATATCATAAGTGTTGGATATAAATGTGATCAAATTCTGAATAGGTGTTTACACAGTTAAAAGGAAGGAAATCCTGAAAATGCAGCCCAATAAATAAAAAGGTTTTTCTAAGTCCTGTTTGATGAGAAGAGAGAGAAAGAGACAGAAAGAGAGACAGATCTTGTGGCACTAATTAACAGGGGAAAACACACAGAAGGAAGGGCAGGGGACAGTGAGAATGGAAGGGTTAATACTTTAGGTGGGAAAATCGAGGTATACGTGCAGAAAAAAACCTCCTGTAATTAATATTTGAACAGTATTGCAAAAAGCATATACAATTTATTAAGTTTAAAAATAAAAAATGTAACATTCGAACTTAAAGTCTCTGTTATGTATGCAAGACAAGCTGACATTTTTGTTAAAAGTCTAACTAATTCTCCATTTTTGTAGAGAAGAATTATTGGGGTGCAGTATTGCAATATTTTCAGAGATCCACTTTTGGTTGGAAACGTCCTCTTGAATGTCCGCCTTGATTCATAAAAAAAAGTGCAGATGAAGCGTTTAAAATAATGCCACATGTAAGCGTTGTGTCAGCTTAGACAGATTTCTACCTGGCCAAGGTATTTCAATATTTCGAGTGTCCCTCTTTTTCCCACTCACATCTTTTTAATGTGGAACTAGTTAGACTGGTTGTATGTTAATGTTGTGTGGTCAGCACCTGCTGGATAAGGTAGCTCTCCATGCCTTCCACCGAACTTTCCCACAGCACACGTGGTTGGCTCTCTCAGCCCCTCTCCCAAAGAGTTGTTTGAAAAGCCTGTTGGTGCAGCCGCCGCAAAATGTTAGTCAGCTGGTAGGGGGGGGGGGGGCTGTTCCCAGCGAGACCCGCCCACTGCCCGCACTCAGCTGTTCCCAGCGAGACCCGCCCAAAGCCTGCACTCAGCTGTTCTCCCAGCGAGACCCGCCCAATACTCAGCTGTTCTCCCAGCGAGAGTCGCCCACAGCCCGCACTCAGCTGTTCAGTAGCGGTTCTCAGCTGTTAGCTCGTGAGGCGGAGTATTTCAGAGTCTTGCAATTCTCTTGCTCTCTCTCTGCTCTGAGAGAAACGATTGGTATGGTGACCTCCGGTTCAATCCCAACGCATTTCACCAATTGTGGCTTCCTCAGGGGTAACGTGACGCCTCGGCGCCAAAAGGCACCCCGTTGCCATGCTGACTGAACCTTGCAGGGGAAGATGATGCCGGGAGAGAGATGTCGCCGGTAAGAGAAGTAAATATATAAAATAAATACATTTAAAAAAAATAAATGTATTATAAAAAGTCTCTGGGTTAGCCTTCAATAGAAGGTAGCACCCCGGTCCCTTGTCTCCCCACTGCTGGATGAAGGTCTCCCCAATGATCTCCCGGGTACAGTACTGCGGTTGCAGCCTCTCCTCGTCATTGCAACACATTTTCTGATGTCATCCTCCCGTCTTACTTTTGGTTGTCGTGTTGGGCTTTTAATTTCACTTGGAATCCACACGAGTACCATCTGTGTCCAGTGATGGTCATTCCTGCTCGCAAAATGTCCGAACCACCGCCATTTTCATTTCATCCCCCCTTCCCCTTGTAATGATTTCACCGACTTCTTTGCTTTTAAACCTACTCACTCTTTTTTCTGTATCTTCAGGTAATGACCATTATTTCATCCTGATTCCACACACTTTAAAAAAAAATGTAAACTGCAGTTCAAGCAATATCCTACATGTTTTTGTTTTTTTTAATAAATCAGTTTTGTACTATGAGAAAATACTTGTAGCATTAAAAAAATAAATATATTATTTAATGTATTTGTGACGGTGACAGGGAACCCAGGCCACTAATAAAGGTATTATGCCCGACTGGGTGCCCCTGAGCAAGGTTGGGGAATTGTGAATTGTCAGCTCTGCAACCCAATCATGGCAGAAACACTGTTTTTGTGAATAAAACTGTATGTGTGTGTCTTACTATTCCAGGAGTGTTAACCAGCGGACGAATCCTTGCTTCAGCACAGACCAGAATAGTAAGACCGGGCAGGGAATTAAATTACATTCAAAGGTCCACGGTATATGCCCAAAACCCAGTGTGGGGTTCAGTACATCTCTCACCAGGTTTAAGGTGGCGAGAGTCATATGTTTTTAAGTTACATTAATGTTCAGTAGGGGTAAAAATCCATTTGCATGGGAGACAGAGTGGCTACTCCGCCCTCTAAGCTTCAAATGCAATCCAGGATATGGAGGTGTTAAACCATTTGTTAGCTTGCTTGGTAGGGGAAGAGAACTTCAATAAGCCATCCTGGCAAAATGTCACCCTGCCCAGACTGAGCGGCACCAGGTAAGAGGAGCAGGGTCTCATATGCTAAGCGGCAAAGAGGCAAAGTTCGCACGTGCCCAGTGTAGAATGAGAAGCTCCCTCTGCCAGGTTTGCAAAGTATTGGCAAAGTTCGCACGTGCCCAGTGTAGAATGAGAAGCTCCCTCTGCCAGGTTTGCAAAGTATTGGCAACTATGGAAATATTCCCACGCAGAGATAGGCTGCACTAGTTAAGTATAGGAATGTTAACTCTATAAGAACGCGTGCAGCCATCACGCTGTAACAGATTCACCTAAGATTCATCATGCTGTAAGAGATTTGTAACATCGTAACAAAGATTCAGCTAAGCTTCAAGAGTTCGTAAAACTAAGTTTCCAAGATCCAATACTACGGGAACAGGACAAAAGAAGCAGCGCCAGCGGAGTAAAACAACAGTGGCAAATTGCGCTGCTGACCGAGGACTGTTTCAGGTTCTTTTCGCAAGCAACTCCCGCTCAGTGGAAATTGCTCCTAGAGACTTTGTTTTGCAACATTTTGTTTTGGAAACAAGATATTTCGTTTGACCTCATTCCAGTAAGTGTATTTTCGTTGTAATTGTAAACCAAGCTGTGCATGTTCATTCTGTAAATCAATCACAATTTATTTTATCTCTTGCTTTGCTCAATCAAAGGATCCGGGTATTTTGGTGTTAAAAGTTCTGGTCTCCCGTGACAGTATTCTAATGCAACAAGAATATTTGTTTCTATAGCAACCATTTACAAAGTCACATCCCCTTCCTCTTCTGAGACAGGCATTGGCACACCCAGTTTTGAGCCCCGCCCTCTCTCTAGCAGTGCACCAATTGTATCATGTGACTGCCTGGTCACATGATCTTCCCCACAGAACTTCGCATCTTTGGTCCTCTTCTGCTGCACTGACAGCCATTTAGTGAACCCCCGAGCCGAATCTTCGCCGATCGATCACAGGAGAACGGATCGATTAGTTAGGTTGCCAATCACCTGTCAGTGTGCAGATTGTATTGATGCACATATTGCAGCTTGAGCTGCTGCTTTAAGAAACATGTACAAAAGAAAATGGCGCACTAAAATGCATCAATACAGTTCAATGAGTTCCTCCAAATATGTTAGTTTCTATATCCCAGTTTAATGCAGCCATACAGCAAAGGTTTTATGCTAAATAAAGAAATAAATGTTTTCATCTACAGCAAAGTTTGTTCCCTAAAATATGAAGTACTGTAGTTGTTGAAAGGGTTGCTAGCTTTGTTCTTCATGAACCCATTGGTTATACAAAACTCACTGACAGGGAAGGGAATGAGTGCACTTGTTAGTGTGCAATGCAGAGTAAGACCACTTAGTAAATACCCTTTGAAAGGGCCAACAACTGTTCCCAATGCACCTCGCTCATATAAAACACAAACAGAAAGCATGACACATCAAGTACAAGGCTTGAGACTGTTTGTACCGATTACCGGAACAAACATTAAAATCACCCAGATGTGAGACGGAGATTAACCAGACTTTTTTATTTATTTTTTGGACAAAGAACAATAAAAGGGAAGGAAAGAACAGGATGAGAAACTTTACGAAGAGAAGGTGCACACCCAACAGAGGCCAGAACACAAAAATATAACTGGCTTCCACAAAGAAATACTAATAGCGAAGGTTTGGCCGCTTCAAAGCACTCAACGGAAAAACATTTGCACTAAAAATAATCATTCTTTTTGACACCATTAGAAGGACTTAGTGTGTAAGAAAACCCATCAGCATTATTATAATTTCTTGTAATGTTTCTCCCTACCGCTTTGTTCATTTTAATTTCAAAGCCTTCTCCCCCCCCTGCACACGCCCTAAACACTGGTCCTACATGTTCTTAATTTCTCAATATCCCTTTCATCCATGTATCGCACCCCCCCTCTCGGTCTGTTTATGTACCATCCCCTCTGCCAGGAATTCTCAGCATCTTGTGTCTAAAATTGTCATCTTGGTTTTTTTTTTACCATCGGTGTTTAAAGGAGCATTCCATGCAATTTCGTGTGTGTGTGTGTTTAAATAAATCCGTCCTGTAGTATTAAATATTACTTACTGCATTTTCTTTTTAATGCAACTCTTAATGCCATTTTTAATGCGTTATAACATACTGAGCATCCTGTGATGTCTATAGCAGGCTTTAGCCCACGTCCCCAGCAGTGCAAGAGCTTTGCAACACTTTCCTGTTTGTGATCATTTGTTGCCATTATTCCCAAAAGCTTGAGCTGCAAACTAGAACAATAGATAATGTAATATAAGGCCTGGGACATGGTGCAGGGAGGAGCGCTGGGCAGCGCCGACGCTCATGCTCTCCTGCTCAAGCAGGAGATTTTTCGTGTCCCTGCATGAGTGTCAGCGAGCGCGCTTGTGTGCCGGGTGGGAGCCGGGCCTGGAGGCGGGGCTAGGGCGCCACGTCACGGCGCCGACGTCACGGACTGCCATTGGCTTCTGGCAGTCACGTGACCGGCCATGCGCTTTCCTCAGCGGCAAAATTTAAACTTGCCTGTCTCCTGCATTTCCACACGCCTCTGCACGCCTCCGGAAGCGCCGTCTAAAGCCGCGCTGATAGGGATAATGTTTCCCCTCAGCGCGGTTTTTTTGACCATGTCCGAGGCCTAAGAATACATTGTAGCTCCTGAGTTACACTGACTGAAGGGTTGCTTTGAAACTGAAAGGCAGCCATTTAGTGAACCCTGGGAAGCAGAATTTTGCTGATCGATCACAGGAGAACTAATAGATTGTCGGATTAGGTCATTAGTTTTCAATAAAAAAAGGTAATCAAAGGCTGTATATATGAAAGAAACAATTTTTTGAAGCGGCTTGGAGTGCCTGGAACGCGTGGAATAATCTGTAAATCAGTATCGCCGACCTGAGGGAGAGAGAGTAGAACTCGAAAGCTTGTCTTATAACATCTATTGTTAGTCTTAATTTTAAAAAATGTACCACCTAATACTGAAGTACTCATTTACTCTAATTAGTTAAAAGTTTAATTTCTTAGGGGCCGCTGACTGGGGAAGAGTTTGACATCATCCAGGATAAACATTTCAAGGTTTTCGATGGCTCCTAAGATGCTTGCAGTGGAGGTTGGGATCATACACATAAGCAGTTTACACCTGCGTTGCCCCAAAGGCGGACGCCTGATAGCACATGGGGCTCCCCTAAGCACAGGACCTAAGGGTTAACATTTGCTTGTACTTTGTGGAACGTCACTCCCACCCACTGTAATGTTAATGAGCCAAGAGGACAAAGAAGTTTGTATTCTCAGCTGCATTCAATCTGAACCCCTTCAGTGTACACCTGGGTCGTCCCAAAGACAGACGTTTCCTGAAGCTTCCCTATTTCAATCTGAAACGCACCAGCCCTTTTATCCCCTGTACCCAATTTTCCAACTCTGCCCATGAAATGTCTGTGAATTGACTGTATAACCTGTGTTCTTTTAATGTAACCGTGTATTGTTATAACACTGTGCCCAGGACATACGTGAAAACGACAGGTAACTCTCACTGTATTACTTCCATAAATAAATAAAATACATTTCCATATCTCACAGACAGAACTGATACAATGCCTCAATTCTAATGATACATTAAAAAAAAAAAAAAGACCATCACGGTTCGTCTTTTAATTGGGCAGTATCTGTCCCCCATAATCTTAATTCACCTTTAATAAATACCTTATTGAACCCCAAAATGGATTGCAGGCAGTATCACTAGGGGTGAACACAGCATTACCCGGAATAGGGAGATAGAAGAAATACTTGGATATAAGCTTTACTTCTCACCTGATCTGATATCAAGTTCAAGCGCACACCAGGATATTATTTTGAAATTCTTGGCGTTGGGATGTTAAATATTAGTGAGCGCGCGGGTGGACGAAGCCTCCCTCCGCCGCAGCACAGGATTAGCAAAAGTGTATTTATCAAATATGCCGACAACCGTCTCTCTCGTCAACACCGCCAGATTGAAATACTTAACCTTTGGAAAGTTCCTACCCCCTAACTTGCTTGGGTACTTACAATCTGCTAATTGCAATTCTTTGCTATTTTCCCCTCCAACAGAATATAGTGATACTTTTTCAGATTTTCTTACTAAAAAGGAGGTAATTCTTACCAAGAGCTGCTCTAACCACGAGACGATCATAAAATTCCTCCCATCATTGAGCTCTTTAACAATTTTATTAATGGCTGGTTTCAAATTTACATTTTCTTTTTTATTTATTTTTTATCCAGGGGGATATCAATTCCTAAATATACAATAGTTTTTTGTTTTTTTAAAGGCACATTGTAGTTTAGAAACGGCACCATATGCATCAAATAAAATATTGTATTGATTTGAATGTAATATTTTGAATTGCTCCACTTTTGCCTTGCTACATACGGCCCAAAGTTGGAATAAATTACATGCTTCACGCAATATACAAACCAAATGCAAATCATCTCGTTATCGTGAAGTCCTCGCCCCACATAGCAACAAACCGTGTATTTGCAATAAATTAAATGCTCTCAGGTAGATCAGTGTCATTTGGAGCGACAGTGCCGCAAAGGGACGTAGGAACTTAGCTCGTCCTTTCCCTTTGTGATTTGGGGAGTGTCATTTGGAGAAGCTTCATGATGACAATGTAACAGGTGTTAGCTGTCACCTTTAACCCAGTGAGTTCCACATGATTGATTTTTCATCCAGAGGGATATAAATTCCTAAATACATATCACATTGTAAATCATTAGATATTTTGTCATCCCCATTAGCCACACAACCTCAGATTTAGACGACTTGATTTTGTATCCAAAAAAAGGAGTAAACGAACTTAGACTTTGCATAGGATTGCAGGTACATAAACCTGAGGGTTAAATATGAACAAAAGCAAATTATCAGTGCACAAGGCCAACTTAATAAACTTAGTTGCAATTTTTAGACCTTGAGTAACAGATATTAAAGCAATAGCAAGAGTCTCAATAGCCAAATCAAATAATAAGGGAGCAAGTGACAGCCCTGCCTAGTTACACGTTGTACACCAAATTTAGGTGGAGTCATGGGTAGTACCAGATAGGTTGCTTTGGGGTTCTATTAGATTACTTTCAATTTGACAATGGGGTTTACTTGCAAATACAGGGGACTGCCATGGGGTCCAACATGGCACCCTATGCAAACCGGTTCATGAACTAGTTCGAGAATAGCTTTGTCGCTCCTTGTGGTTTCATGAACATATTTGCATATGGTTTTTCTAAATGGCTGAGGTCTAAGGAATAAGGGCTGAGGAATAATGTGAAAAAACTAGATGGTAGAGAAAATTTGCTGAATGTGGCTAGCCATTGAAATGGCTAACGAGCCTTAAAACTAGGGCCTTGTTAGCAAATAGAAAATCATTACTTAATAGGACATCACAGAAATCCACAGCAGAGAGGATCCCCCTTGTTAGTACATATTCATTGATGTCGCACAAGGTTGAATCTATTGTTTAAAAACTGGTATATATTTGCAGAACGATTAAAGGATAGCTGATACTTGTCGATCACCTGTATTGATGTCCTATAGAAGATCATACAACAAAGTACAGACTAATAAGGACTGATTTCAAAAGCAAGACATGTCAATACTGGTGGTTGGTTAGACAAACCAATAGGTATGTTTCCCTGTGGACATAGTGTCCACTGTAATGGGATAGTTAAGGGATGTCACTTTTCCAGTCCACGCAGTTGGAAATAATACAAAATTAGAACATACTTGAATTGTCAGACTATGTTGTTTATTTACTGAAATGCCCTTGTGGCTTTATATGTGTGGGTGAGACATCTAGGGCACTTACACAGTGCATCAGTGAACATAAAAGACATCATTCAGAATGGTCACCAGGGAGGGGATTTTAATATGGTACCAGACCCAGATGGAGAATTCCACACTCTGCAATGACCTACAGTGTAGCAAATAAATTCAGACTGCTACTTAAAGAATTTGGTCTGTGGGATGCCTGGCGTGGCTCACATAAAGGACAAAGGGATTACTCTTTTTACTCGCTCCACACGACAGGTACTCTAGAATCGATAATCTATTTGTATCCCCAAGTATCCTGGAAGTATTGGTCCATTCAGATATAGGACCTATTACGTGGTCAGACCACGCCTCTGTGGCGATTTTGTTCGATCCCCCATTTATTAGGACTCGATCATTCCATTGGAGGATGAATGACTCAATATTTAATTACTGTAAAGTTAAAAATTGTATCTGTCAGCTCTGTTCCCTTCAGGGACTGAAAAGGTTAAAGCAATATGTGCCAGCTTTGTTCTTCTCAGGGACTAAAATAGTTAAATATTTTAGCTTCGTTAAGTTTTAGATCTCAGCATGTCTGACACGAGAAATAAAATCCCCCGCCTTGTCTGACCCCATTGATAACTGTTGACCCTTATCCCTATTTCCAGCAGTAAAATGTTTAAATTGCCCAGGGAAGGCATTTCCAGTTGGTATATGTAATTTTAGATATATAATCTATATGTGGGAACTCAGTTTGTAACAACAGGTGTATTAAACTGACCACGGTTTTTTCTCCTTGCCTTCCTGTATATAAGACCGCTCCATCCAATTACTAAACAGAAGTGAGAAATCAGCCACATTGCGTGTCTCTGAATTCTTGCCTCTCTGGGCTCGTATACTATCATAGCTGAGACCAAAAGAATATAGCGGTGCTGTGATGAAAGCTCCCCGGGTAGTCAAGTTTGGTGTAAGGTTTCCTGCCCTAGGTCTGATCAAGAAGATTGGACCCAACAATTACCCAGAGATTAGTACTCAAATTGGAGTCTCTTAAAAATTATTTCCATATTAATAACGGATCTGTAGAATCAACAGCAATACTATGGGAGGCACACACGGCCACCATCAGAGGACAGCTCATTTCAATAGCATCATATCGAAAGAGAATACAAATAGAGAAACAAAATTTTAACGGAAAAAATAGTACAGTTAGAACACTCCCAAAAAAAAACCCGTCGAGGAAAGTTTATAAAATTTGAAGTCAAGCAAGAGTAGAACTTAAGATCTTGCAATTAGAAGAGGTAGAGAAGGTCATGAAGTGGACTAAACAGATGTATTATGATAAGGGAGACAAGGCGGACCATTTATTGACAAATAAACTCAAGAGGGATTAGGTCGAGAACTTTGGTCCCTGCCATTAGAATGAAAGGAGGAGAAGTTACATACATACCTCTAAGATAGAAGAGGAATGTGCTAAATTCTATACGGAGCTGTATAATCTAGATAACTAAACTTCAAATTCTAAAATCCCGAACCTGTCCCAGATAGAGGATTATCTTAGAGATTGCAACCTTCCGAAACAGACAGAGGAAGATCCTAAAATTTTAAATGCAAAAATAACTCAGAGCTAGTAAGGGCGGTTAGTTCATTGAAGCAGTCAAAGGCACCTGGGCCAGATGGCTTTTCAAATGTATATTATACTGTACTATAGGAATCCTAGGACCATGTCTTCTAGACTTATTTAAGGATTTTCTTAGCTGAAAACAAATCCCCTCACAGGTGACGAAAGCTAATATAGTGGTGATCCCTAAAGAGGGAAAGGATCCTCTATGTTGTGGTAGCTACAGACCAAATTCACTGCTTAAAACAGATCTGAAAATGTATAGTAAAATTATGGCTAACAGGCTGAACCCAATACTTCCTAGATTAATCCATTATGATCAAGTGGGTTTTGTGAGCGAACGCCAGGCGTCTGACAACACAAGGAAAATTATTATTGTGATTGAACAGGTCCATAAATCCAAAGTGAAGGCAGTGTTGTTGAGTCTGGATGCGGAGAAGGCGTTTGGTAGGATAAAATTGGATTTTCTGGATAAAACGTTTTGAGGCATTTGAATTTTCGGGGGTCTTTTTACAGGGGGTTCGTGCCCTCTATCCGACACCCACTTTGAAAATTCCAGGAGGGGAAAGGAACATAATTAAGAATGTAAATAGACAGGGGTGTACCCTTTCTCCTCTTCTTTCTGCCCTGGCAATCGAGCCTCTTGCAGCTACAATCAGAACTTCCACAAATATACAAGGGATTAAAATAAAAGATGAGTGCTATAAAATATCACTCTTTGCGGATGATATCATTCTTACCATATCTAACCCTCTGGTGTCCCTCCCGAATTTACAATCCACCCTCCGTGGGTACGCATAAAGTCAATGTAGGAAAGTCGGAAGCGTTAAATTTTACGTTAACGGAAAGGGAGGTTGAGGTTCTCAAAGGCCACTTTGACTACTAGTGGAAAAAGACCCATTTAAAATATCTGGGGATTCACCTCACTATTTATTTATTTATTTATAAAATATTTTACCAGGTAGTAATACATTGAGAGTTACCTCTCTTTTCAAGTATGTCCTGGGCACAGAGTAAAACAAATAATACATGGTTACAAGTACAGTTACATAAATGAACAGGGTATACATTATATACAAGACATTGCGTGCACAGTTAAAGAAAATATATATTATGAGCGTATGAAACAGTTACAGACCAGATTAAAGTGTGAGACAGCCTTAGATTTGAAAGAACTTAAACTGGTGGTGGATGTGAGAGTCTCTGGTAGGTTGTTCCAGTTTTGGGGTGCACGGTAGGAGAAGGAGGAACGTCCGGATACTTTGTTGAGCCTTGGGACCATGAACAGTCTTTTGGAGTCTGATCTCAGGTGATAAGTGCTGCAAGTGGTAGGGGTGAGGAGCTTGTTCAGGTAGCTGGGTAGCTTGCCCGTGAAGAATTTAAAGGCAAGACAGGAAAGGTGAACTTTGCGCCTAGACTCGAGTGTTGACCAATCTAGTTCTTTGAGCATTTCGCAGTGATGTGTGTTGTAGTTGCATTGGAGAACAAAACGACAAAAACGACACTAGAGACTACAATTCACTATATAAATACAACTCTGCTCCACATAATGAGACTGCGTTATAATCGGGATCGCGAAATGGCCACCGTGCGAGTACCAGCTTCTGCAGTTCTCTCCTCTCTCCCCGCGTGGCGCAAATCTCCAAGTTTTTATTTATTTATAACATTCAATGCTTTATTGTGGACGGGCGCACACACACACACACACACACACACACACACACACACACGATCTTTCCTTTACCTGCTACACCATAGGATTGGTGTGATGTCATTGACTATTATCAAACTTAACTTCTACTGCACAGTACTGCCTTTCAGTACTGTGCAGTATAAGTTAAGTTTGATAATAGAGTTAATGACATCACACCAATCCTATGGTGTAGGGGCCCTCTCCTTGATAAAGGCAATCTATTGCCGAAACGTTGGACCTTTGGTGGCACAATAAACTGCACCTTTAGCAAGACCGTGTGCCTGCTTCCATTCCTTTGCTGTAGGGGCTAGAGAATCAGGGGCTAGGGGCTCATGGGTTCGATACCTATGTGGTATGGTTAAATTATTATTTTATTTTAATGTATAATTTATAAATTATTATTTTATTTTATCATTTATAATATGTGGGCAGCCTGATGAAGCAGGGAGAGAGGAGAGAGCTGCAGATGCCGGGTAAGTCCTTGCGCGGCAGCCATTTCGCTTTAAAAAAAAACTAAAAAAAAAAACTTGGATGTTTTTAAAAATCGGAAGCCACGCTCAGACCACGTTATACGTGGATCTGCGTTGTAGCGGATTGCGCTATTACGGGGTTGAGCTCTATCTAACTACCCTGAGCTTTTCTCTAAGATAAGAAAAGATCTACAAGCCTGGAATTCCCATTGTATCTCCTGGTTAGGGCGTATAACAGCGGTCAAGATGAAAATCCTCCCCAGACTTCTGTACTATTTCCAAACATTACCAATTCCTGTCCTGCATACAAATATAAAAGAAATTGAAATTACTAAATGTATTTGGAATCAAACAACCAAGAGTAGCCAGATCAATTATGTTGGAGCCTAAGGAATGAGGTGGTTTGGCAGAACCAAATATTTTAAAATATTATATAGCCTCTCATTTGTGACAGATTGTGTACTGGCACTTTCCCGGGAGGGACTTATGCTTGGGTGGATTTGGAGAGCTCACTAAAAAGCCCGGTCAGCCTGCTACGAGCAACCTCCTTGCTATGCCCCGGGGTTGGTACTGGGAGACCGCCTGACCCAATGGTAAATCGGATTCACCCTAAAAATCTGGCAGCTAGCAAAAAAAAAAAAAAAAAAAAAAAAAATTATAATGTTATGTCAACTCCATCCAGACTTACGCCCCTGTGTGGTAATCCAAGGTTTCTGCCGGGATTCCAGGGTCAGGATTTTGAAACCTGGAGACAGAGGGATTCTAGAGACGGGAGATCTATTAGAAAAAGACAAGCTCAATCCCTTATCAGGGACACCACAGACCTTACAGTCCCCATTGACCCGCTCACATACCTCCTAGCTAAACCTATAACGGACACTGACCAATTGACAAAGAGTTTAGTTTCCTTTAAACTAACCGCAGCCAGGTGTGCCATTGCAGTCGCCTGGAAAAACACTCCCCCCCCCTCCAGACAAACGGTCAAGAGAAGGGTAAACGAGGTGATGGCAATGGAAAAGCTGACCGCGTTTTTAAAACAATCAACAGCCAAATTCTACAAAACATGGGAAACATGGTCAACACTTTGACTAAGCCCTGACCATCTACCTGAAAGGTAGATTATAAAGAGATCAATATTCTCCTATGTCCTCCCCCCCTCCCCATACCAACCCTGGGCGACATAACGTAGGCAGGGAAAGTTAGAGGCCAAGACCTCCGGAAGTGGAGGCTTTTCTCCCACCCCATGTGTGCACGGACGATACAGTCCAGGGTTTGAGTCCGGGGTCGCCAATACTGGGGGGCACCCCCCTCAACACTCCCCGCCCTACCTGCCCTCTCCCCCTCCCATCCCTTGGCCCTCCCCTCCCTCTCTCCCCCTTTTCTTCTTTTTCCTGTCACTTTCCCCCATGTAGGCTGGCCTGACCATCTAGTCCCTTAGAGCCCACCTATCCTAAACAAGGGCTAATCTCCTTGAGTAAGGGTCGCAAGGAATAGGGCAACCATTGTAACCAGCGGGGGTTCTCTTCATTTCTTTACTATTCTATACTGTTAAAATGTTACTGTTAGGTATCAAAGTCTGTCTGATTGCTGATTTATGGATGTTTGTAACACTTTTCTAATAACAACGTTTATATTAAAAAAAAAAAACGACAAGCTGATGTCTTTTGAGGAATTGATGAGAAAATATTGTCTACCCCCAACTGAGATGTTCAAATATATACACAGGTCCGAACATTTTGTGCATAAGGGTTTCTACGGGGAGGAATTCCCTAGATACAGTACACACGATTCGAAGATCTGCGCAAAACAAAATAATACCTAAAAGGGCTGATTTCACCTCTCTATCAGGGTTTAATCCCTCAAAAGGATACCCCGGACGATAAATATATGGATCAGTGGGCTCTGGACTTCCAGACTGAAATAACAGGAGAGGACTGGGAAGATATTTGGGATAATACAGGTAAAACCGCTCTACGTATATGTACAGTAACAAAAGAGAATATTTATAAAATTCTGCTACGCTGGTATTACCCCCAAAAAAGGTTAAAGCAAATGTTCCCGGAGTCTACCGATAGGGGATCTAGCGCATATTTGGTGGTTTTATCCAGTTATGCAGATATATTGGAGGACAGCTCTGAAATTGATAGAAGATGTGACGGAGATCAAGATACCGCTAGATCCAGTGTTAAATTATTCTAGCTAAACCCATGGAGGATGTGAACCACTATACACAGTTACATCGATTCTGCATATCCCAACGGCGTCTACATGCGCTGTCGCAGCGGCAGCAGCGTGGAAGAAGAGACTTCCGCCCTCCAGAAGAGAGGTTATGAGAAGGGTTAATGATGTCCAACTAATGGAGCGCCTCGCCTCATTTCTGAACCAAACCACGAGAAAGTTTGGGAACCCTGGGATGTGGGATAAGGATAAGATTTTAATAGAAAAGAGGATTTGGGAGTGAGGAGAGTATGTTATGTTATTTGAGACGCGATGTAATGTGACCGTTGATGACTAAGCATTTTGTTACAAAATGGTTGCTTCACCCGCCCTCCCCCCCTTTTCCTTTGTGCCCCTCCACTTCACATTTATATTTGAAAAATCTTAATAAAAATATAAGTTTAAAAAATAACGGGCTTTCTTTGCCCGAAACGCATTATCTCCATGTATAGTTAACTAATTTTAGTTGTTTTTGTATAACAGATTCAACATGCGGATTTTGTGATTATATTTCTGATTATCCACACTTGATACCACTTCGATCAGAGGAGAGATATTTCCTGTGATTATTATCCGTTTACACACTTTTGGAATATTATGATGTGTTTTTTTCTTGGGAACCAAGTTCCTGTATTGGTCCTAATAGATTGCCACAGTGGCCTGGACAAAAAGGGTCTGGGACCCCAAATCATTCCAGAGTCCCAGTACAAAGACATGTTTGCAGACTATTACAGCAAAGTCCGTCACTGCGTCTGAACCAACGTTATAAGATGGGCAGATATTTCCTGCATCTGGACAGTCTGCTGCTGGGGAGACATGTTGCTGAATTGCAGCCAAGACTTTTCTAATATTAGATCCCGTGTTTCATCCCATGACAAAGTCAGTCTGACCTGTGCAGACAACGCTGGCTACATAAACGCTCACTCCGGCTGCCAGCACGTCACTGAAGGGTTTGTATTGCTGATTTAACAAAGATAGTGTCCTGCAAGATGCAAGGTTTCAGGATCCTTATCTTTAGGTAAAAGTGCAAATGTATGCGCGATTAAATGATATGGAGCCAACACCTCCCTTATAAAATTATTTAAAAGAAGCCGAAAGGGATTTAGGACCTGTCCAGGTCCAGGAGTCTATAGGGGGGGGGGGGAAATGTGTTCAAAATGACATTCCTCTCTCTCTCTCTCCCCCCCCACCACCACACACTGAACAACAAGGGGGCTTTCCTATCAAAGACACACACAAAAAGTCTGATAGATGAAAGCAAAAGTGCATAACATTAAAAAAAATAATGTGTATCCAAGTGATATAACACAAATGCCGTACAGTAAACAATGTGCAATAATTTAAATGTAAAAAATAGCGCATAACAGACGCCAAGTAGAAGAAGAGAATTGTTTGCAGCTCAAACCCCTAAAAGAACTGTTCCGCCAATCCTTCTCACATCGGACGGCGGACAGGACAGGGGAGCGCAGCGACGTTACCGGAAACTACAAGAGAAACCCATGGCACAGTGCGATATGTACTAGAAGTGTTGGCGTTCTGGGAAGCAGGTGGTTAGGAGGGGGTCCTCACATATTCCCAAAACTCAAAAGCTCATACCAAAAACTTTCCCGTAACTTCATTGTGCTCCCCCGTCTTGGAAAAGGGCCTGCCAGAGGCATGTTTCAGGGGTGACAGCAGCCTGCCAGAGACATGTTTCAGGGGTGACAGGAGCCTGCCAGAGGCATGTTTCAGGGGTGACAGGAGCCTGCCAGAGGCATGTTTCAGGGGTGACAGGAGCCTGCCAGAGGCATGTTTCAGGGGTGACAAGAGCCTGCCAGAGGCATGTTTCAGGGATGACAGGAGCCTGCCAGAGGCATGTTTCAGGGATGACAGGAGCCTGCCAGAGGCATGTTTCAGGGATGACTTGAAGTAATGCTAATGGAACAACGGTCAGCCTTCCTGAAAAGAACCACGACGACTTTTTATAAAGTCTGGGAACCATGGCTGATCCAACCAACAAGGTGAAACCCTTAACACCTAGAAGAGGAGGAGGCAACTCAGGAATTTGAGAAGAAAGATGCGGTGCTGGTTCCTGGTGACCGGGATGAGAGGTTCAGTGCCAACCCCGTTCATTTCAGCACCGGGGACACCCTTGCTTCCGGAGATACAGACCTCCTCCGTAGGGTTTGCCGGTAGCCGTTACCGCGCAGCTACCAGGGTTCACGGAATGGCGGCGTTTCAACGGTCCCGACCCCTGTGGGCCGATAGGAAACCGTGATGTCATCGGGCGTGGCTTCCTATTGGCCCACGTGACGCGGGAACTTTAAACTTTACAGCCCAGCTAGCCGGGCCAGAGCAGCTGATGGCACCCCCTTGTGGAGATAAGCATCTCTGCACACAGGGGATCCCCGGAGCTGAAATTAACGGGGTTCAGCTCAGGGGGACCCCTGCTTCATACCGGAGTTATAAAATGAAAACAAATTGACTTCCTTTAATATGCTCATTGCCCCCGCTGCACACCAGAGACAGGGACAGGATTGTGGGGCCTGTGGGATGTGTCTTTAATCCTGTCCCTGAGCTTATATCACTTCCTAACCCATCACACAACCCCCGTGGTCAGAAAACACGAAACAAGACCGTTTTCCTGTCCGCTGTAGCAGTGATGTACACAGGTTTATAGTTTAAAGACAAAAGGTTCTCAGCTGCAGGTTCCCCTCGTCCCCCGCAACCGGTGAGATTGAGGATATCCCTGCTTCAGCACAGGGTGGGGGAGTGGGGAGTCCTTGAGAACCCATGGTCTAAGACAGGGGTCTCCAAACTCAGTTCTCAAGGGCCGCCAACAGACCGGTTTTTATGGATATCCCTGCTTCAGCACGGGGGGGGTCCTTGAGAACCCCTGGTCTAAGACATACAAAAGTACTTAATTTTTCTCTCTAATTAACACTTCTTGTCACAGTTACATTAGTTTCCCCCTCAGTATGATGACTAATCGCAGGTGTAATTGGAGCTCACACATACAGGGGCGCGTCTCGGGGTTCGTACACGTTTTCCCCCCTCACTCTCAGATTAAATTAATGTTCACACCTTTGGGAATTCAGTCTTGTTACATTTGTAACGCATCGCATTAACCCTCGCCCTGCCAGAATTGGCAGCATATCTGCGCTGTGACATGCACGAGGTGTTCCCGATGCCAGCGATTTCATTTATTCCATGAAAAAAAAAAAATAAGTATTTCTTCTTGAAAACCATTTTAAAAACAGGAGTCCTCGGTTTGATGAAATTATTTAAATCTGCCCCACACAATAAGGTCGCGATTACAGTTGCGGCATGCGCAGGACGTCACGCGGGCCTGTCGCTCGTGCGAAACACGCACCTTGTTTGAGGCTGGAGGCGATCGGGAGGCGTGGCAGACGCGTCATCAGGCTGGTTCGCCCTCATTGGCTGAGCCGTTCATGTGGCGCGAAAGAAAAAAAAAATTCAGTTGTATTTTCACAAAATCGCCTGCGCGGTCGCCTGCATCGCGCCCACCGTGGGCGGCCCCATTTAGGAACACACACTTGATGTCGCGCGCGCACTCGGCCACTAGAATCGCGGCTTCTGTAGCAAGGCAAAAAGTGTACAATTCTGCACCATATGAAAAGAAAAGGTCGATTTCAAGGTGATTTTTTTCTTTGATAAATATGATGCCGATTTGTATCTCGACACATATGGCCAAAAGTTTAAATAGGCTTAGCCTCGCTGCTCCAATATACTCCGTCTCACTATACCTGTTTGTTTCAACATTGCCCCTTATCCCCTCTAGATTGTAAGCTCTCCGGGCGAGGGTCCGCACTACCTCTTGGTATCTGCGTTGTGCACGTTTGTCCTCACTTGTAACAGTTTATGTAATATACATATATCTGTACCGCATTGTGGGATATGCAAATAAATGACAATAATAATATAAAAACGGAACTCTCTCTTTACCTGGAACCCCTGCCCCTCGTAGCAACATACTGTGGATTTGCAATAATAATAAAAAATAACTTTGGGGTGATGAAGGGTATTTTGGAGCGATGGTGCCACAAAGGCCTCTGGGTACTCTGCTCTTGTTCTGTGTGCGAGAGCCTGTGATGTGGGGTGTGTCTAGGAGAAGCTTTAACATGATAATATTATAACAATCAGCGTCACACCGACTGCAGTATTTCTTCCCCTGTAACTCCTTTAGTGCATCATGGCTCCCACGCCATGAGATCCGGCCATCCCAGGGGCGCCATCACGTACTAGCTACGTCACTGGCTTTTTGTTCGTGTTCTAGCAGAGATAGCGTTCTGCGCCGTTTGCAAAAACTCATTATTCTTTATGTTGATACATTTCACCTACATCTCTACAATATGTTAAGGGTTTGTTTCAACTGTACTCACAAAAGCCAGACGCTAAAAAGCCCAACGAATCCCCTGGAATACACAATATTCCTGGTAAAGGGGTCATAGGCGAAGAACTCTGTACAGCAGGGGTCTCAAACTCAGTCCTCAAGGGCCATCAACAGGCCAGGTTTTATGGATGTCCCTGCTTCAGCACAGGTGGCAAAAATCAAAGACGGAGCCACTCATTGAGCCCCGTGCTGAAGCAGGGATATCCATAAAACCTGGCCTGTTGGTGGCCCTTGAGGACCGAGCTTGAGGCCTTATTGTGTGGGGGTAATTAACCATATTAATAACAAAATATGGAGGGTGTGGGAGGAGAGAAAGCAAGAGAGCAGTATCAATAATCTTGACAATTTTTCTATCTGAATTTGTTTATATTTGTAAATCCTGTAATATCTTCTGGGGAGGCTCTTATCCAGGGACTCCAAATTTCCCCGCAGAATTGTTGGGAAAGGCAGCGAGTTTTTCCATTTCTAGAACATGTCGAACTTTTTTTCCGGAAAGATCTGATAGGACGGTGCATGTATCTGGTTCCCATTGAAGGGCTATTGTACTCCTTGCTGCTGTTAGAAGATGCGCAATTCATTTGTTCGTGGCATATGATACATTTGGTATCGTTTTTGCCAAAATCATTACTACAGGGTCCAGTGGCACATCAACCTCAAGAGCTCTAGTAATCTCTTTCTCCATTTTCCTCCAGAAGGAAATCAGCCTTTGGACATGTCCAGAAAATAGGATACAATGTACCTCTGCACCCACAATTGTCTCCAACAGTGCTGCTTCGACTTGCTCCTTTGTATATATGTGCTAACCTATCTGGTGTTAAATACCACCTCATCATAATCACAAATCCAGCTTAATTGGGTCTTTTAACGCGTCTCTTAGGCCTCGGACATGGTGACAGCAAGAGCGCTGAGCAGCGCTGACGCTCATGCTCTCCTGCTCAACCAGGAGCTTTTTTGTGTCCCTGCATGAGCGTCAGCAAGTGCGCTTGTGTTCCGGGTGGGAGGCGGGGCTAGCGCGCCACTTCACGGACTGCCATTGGCCTTTGGCGGTCACGTGACCGGCTCCCCGCTTACCCTCAGCGGTAAAAATTAAATTTTGGTGTTGGCTGCAATTCCGCACGCCTGCGGAAGCGCCAACTAAAGCCGCTCTCATTAGGAATGATGGGGGGCCTCAGCGCGGGTCAGCGCTGTCTTTTTCACCATGTCCTAAGCCTTAGCCAATCCTCTCACAGGATATTTTTGTTTTCCAATGCAAGTTTCTCCCCCACCCGAACAACGTTTTGTTTTCCTCGTGGCATTCTGCGGTCGGTTCTGTAGGTGCGCTGGCCACTGGATCCACCTGTCGTGACCCTGGAGTACTGACTTATGAATAGCAGTAATTATAGCATCTCTTTTTAAAACCAAAAATTACAAGACTACCACCACCATCAACTAATAAAGTAGTTAGGCAAGTCCCTTCTGCATTTACAGAAACACACTAACCTCTACCCCAGCTAGGTAGGACAGAAGAAAATAAACAATGAACTACAGTGGGGAGGAAAGGAGGGGTTATTTATGGTCCTCCCACGGGTAGAGTGATGTCCTATCTCAGCTGGAGGGTAAAACTGAACCCATTGGTGACCACACTCATCTGGACAACAGGAAAATTAGATTGTAAGCTCTAAGGGGCAGGGTCGTGTGCCTGAAAAACTTCTCCCAAATGTTGTGTACCCTACATCGCAAGAACGAAATAGGATTAATACAAGTGTAGAATATATTTCAAGTATACAAGTGGCTCTGGGGTTGTGTGTTTGGGTGGCAGACGTCACCACAGCTCCCTCTCCACTCGGATACAGCCAGTCTAAACGTGCTGCAGCCTGGTCACTCCAATGGTGCTTCACCCGAACCCCTCCAATGGTGACAGGACAACACCCCTTGCAAGGCAAGTGATCTCCCAGCATCTTCGATAGCCACGTATCCCTTATTACTCATCCAATTGTGGTTTCAGTGTGAGCCACATACGTTTAGAAGCATTCCTCAGGTCTGCAAACTTCTTTACAAGTGTGTTCATTTTAGGGTACAAGGATGAGGGGGACGTGGTGGTATAGGACGATAATACCACTTTACTGCTGCCGCTGCACCAGAGATATGTCTGCGTATATAATAAATATTCCACTTGATGATACATCCCCAAGGTTGTTTTTGTATTTAAAAATCAGCAGCAGAACAATTTGTTTCAGCACTTACAGTAATAATCATTGTCTGCATTTTAATGCCCCGCTTGGCAACGGCGGGTGCCAGCTTTCAGATGTAATCATTATAAGGCTCATTTCTTTAATCAAAACAGAAAAACGATCAATGTTTAATGTCTGCATTGTACTCGGCAGTGCCAGGGTGGGCGAGGAGATGCCAGCACGTCCAGTAATAATACAGACACCGTGCAGCCTCTCACATTTATAGCGTACGGGCGGGGACTTCGGGCAGTGGGGAAAGTGTACAGATTGGGATCCGAGAATCAGGCAGCGGTTATATCCCATGTAATACTGATGCTACATGAAGCTCTTGCACCGTATCAAATGTACAAGTTGCAAAAGGCATTTCTCTCAAGCGGCTTTATTTTATTTATAATATCTTTTACCAGGCAGTAATACAGTGAGAGTTACCTCTCGTTCTCACGCATGTCCTGGGCACAGAGTTATAACGTGTTACAGGCAGTAATACAGTGAGAGTTACCTCTCGTTCTCACGCATGTCCTGGGCACAGAG
>WSYH01004666.1:0-50866 GCA_036426205.1 Ascaphus truei
CTCACCTATGCGCACGGTCAGGACAGCGTCCTAGGGAGAGGGTTTTGCAATTTCGCGGGGTGCCCACGGCGGCCATATTTGTAGTTCATTTAGAAGACTACAAAACATTAAAAGTCGTGCGGCTCGGGAATTAGGAGGGTCCCAGGATTTTGGGGGACTAGGGATCAGAGGACTCCCCTATTCAAATATACTGTATATATGTATTTTTAAACAATTTGGGGGGCGAATTGTTATTTTGACCAAATCCTACATTTGTAATTTACAGACAAAAGCTATTAGTTGCAAATATGTGCGTTGTTTGTTTTAACTAGAAACAGTTGGAAATGCAGTGTTTCTCCGGCTTTATTAGCAAATCGCTGGACATTCTTTAAGACAGGGTTATAATAAGATGCTATACTTAGATTGTCAGCTCTCCGGGTTAGGGATTTCTTTTCCTTTTGTCTGTTGTACTTACTGTATTGCAAAGCGCTGCGTTCACAGTTGGCACTATTGTATGTACATGAAAACATACTCCCTCACATACAAGAATCCAGGTTTTTGTAGTGTGAGAGTGTGAGAGTGTGAGAGTGTGAGAGTGTGAGAGTGTGAGGATGATTATATTTTTTAAAATTAAAAAATATAAGAAGTTGGTAAGAAATAAAATTTATGAATTCATTGTGTGCCCACACACACACACACACCACAACACACACACACACACAAAACACCAACACAGCACACCACCCACCAAGGCATAGCAGCGGCGCAAATACCTTACTTTTGACCGCTCCCTCCGCCTCCGCTCACTGTCGTGCCGAACGTAGAGGGAAGTCAGGCGCACGCCCTGGCGATACAATGGCTGACTTAACCACAGCCAACTTATAAACTGCCGACGCGCCGACGCAGGGTGGCGCAAAGCAAGCGCACTCCATATATTACGGGGCCTTCCAGAACAGACCACCGTAGAAAACACCGCGAACAGCCAGACTAGTACTGGAGGAGCCCAAAGGGAAAAGAAACAATAAAAGGCACTTTTTAAAGGAGCAATCCAAACAATATACATGTGTTTTTACACATAAATTAGTTCTGTGGTATTAGATAATACCTATGACAAAATGGATAAGGGGCCAGTTAATACAAATCTGCTAAATAGACAATGTTATGTACTGTATGTCCCACTTTATTGTGTATAAATCGCATAAAACTTACATAGCGCATTCACAGTAGTAATACATGTCGAATAATAACAAGACAAATATAATAGACATGCTATGGAATAGGCGTCTTCACGACAAACTGTAAAAGATAACATCTTAAGAAGTAGTCCCTGCCCGCGAGGAGCTTACAATCTAATTGGTAAGGTAGGGAGAACGTACAGAAGAGACAGTAGTAGGGACATACTAGTAAGTGCGTCGTCAAGGAAGGGGGGCGCAAGCGTTGTGTCATGGTGGTCCATGATTATCCAGTGTCTACTCATATGATCTTTCTTTAAAGCGATGTTCTTAGGTGTGGTCTCTTAAAGGGGATAGCGAGGGGACTAGTTCGAGTACTTGAGAGGTAAGGGCATTCAGAGGTGTGGGGCGAAAGTGAGAAGGTTTAAGAAGGAGGGAAGTAATGCGGAGAGAGCTTTTTAGATACAAAGGGTAGTTACAAAGAAAGGGTAAAGAGAATCCTTGAAAGACACCAAGAGTACGTGAGGTGCATGTTTAGCGAGAAATTGGTCTGAGATGTAATGAGGGAGAAGAATGTTAAGAGCTTGTAAAAGTGAGCGAGTGAAATTGGTGTGAATCGCGGTATGATCGGAAAGCCCATGAAGAGGGATTTCAGCAGTGGAGTCGCTGAGTAACAGATATTAGCGAAAGAGTAGAGTGATTTCTTGGCATTCAGTGTTTGATAGTTAATTGTTAGGGGAGAACAGGTGAGATAGTCGAGGCAGGAACAGTCAGGAGGTTGCAGTAATCGAGACTTGAGAGAATGAGGGCCTGAGTCAGAAGTTTTAGCAGTTGAGTAACAGAGAAGGAAAGGCGTATCTTTGTGGGTAATATTGCGGAAAGCGAGGACAAAAGCGCAAGTTTTAGAAACGTTGCTTGAAATGAGATGAGAAATGAGAAAGAGAGGAACTCAAGTGTGAACCCCTAGGCAGCGTGCTTGGAGCTTAAACTGGGTGAATGATCGTATTTCCCAATATCAATGTGGAGATTATGAGTAAGGGACCAGTTTGGGAGTATGTATAAGCGCTCTGTTTGCCATATTAAAGTTCCATTCCGCGCGATGGCCGATCCAATGATTGATCTTCAGAGAGGCATCATAAATCATTGTCTGTATATCCGTTGTGGGATGTCAGGGTGAAAGGTAAATTTGTGTGTCGTCTCCAAGAGGTGTATTTAAGACCCAAAATGAAATGGTGATTGTTCATCCTATAGAGCGGTGTGTAAGAGAAATATGAAGGGGTCCCAGGAACACAGCCCTGGGTACCCCCACGAGATATCAATAGATGGGAGGATTGTTAGCAACAGAAGATCAACTGAAGGTCGATTGTTCGGAGTAAGAGAATCCAGGATAACGGCTTGTTCCCTAATACCAAGAGTATGCGAATGTGAATGGTATCAGTAGAGGGGTCGCCGGAATTCGAATTCTGCAGAGAGGTCGAGTAATATGAGCAAAGTGTAATGCCTCTGTCTTTGGCAGCGGGTGGAGCCATGTCAGTTTTTATTTTAGTAGGGGCCTGTGTCACGTAGACAAGAATAGATAAATGAATATACAACCGCTGGATCACCTTCCACTGCCATCCAAGGAGTCAAACGACAACGAAATCACTGGTCTCCTTACACTGACTGACACGGGTGTCGTTAGAAAAAAACGCCGAATCCAAATTTTTGTTTATTAGTTTAGCAGTTATTATGTTGTATATCGTTTTTACACATATGACCTCATTGATCTATGGAATTGCATCACATATTATACTGTGTTTTGTTTTTTCTTCTTGTTTTGGAACAGTTCTCTTACAAAAAATAACCAGTAACCAGCGGTGTGAACCTACGCATCAGGGTTCAGTACACACTGCCCATGGTTGTCTTCACTTTATCTATTCATATATCACAACTAATCAAATTCAAATATAACACATGAAAAAACTCAATGCAACAAAAATTAATTTCATTAAAAGGAAAAGTTCAACATATATAATCAACATTCAAAAATGATCATAACAATCAAAAAACAAAAAACAAATAGTAAGTAATCAAACAAAAAGATAAAAATTCAACAATATATTCAATAACATGTATCACAGATATCATCATTATTAATTTATGAAGATAATCAAATTCATAATTAAATATCATATACACACTAATATCAAAAATAAAAAATTCATTCAATGGCAAAATTCAATCAATAAAATAAATTCATATAAAAAAATCATAAAGAACGAATTTACCAAAAAAATAAAAATAAAATGATACTCATACAATAATCATATCTCAAAACATATCACAATGCTCCTAATCAAAAAAAGTTCATAATATATAATCACTCTATCATCCAAAAATCAATATAAATAAATAAAAAATAATAAATGATCACTATAAAACAATATATACAAATTCATTATATCATATAAAAATTATAATCAATCACAAAAGATTCAAATAATCACATTCAATCAAAAGAAAAAAAATGTCAGTCACAAGTTTCATTATAACATCATAAAAAATATAAGAATAATAATAAGTACATCATACAATTCAAGTACTCACATCAATCATCATTAAAAAATAAATATCAACAGATAATCAAAAAACAATACAATAATTGCAAAATTCCAAAATAGAAAATCAAAACACATGGATGTAGATCAATATAAACACATTAAAACGACATAAATACAAACCGGCATCAGTGAACTAGAAAAATGCAAACAAATCAAAAAAACATACTAAGTCAAAAATATAAATCATCAATGCCAATCACAGTTCAAATACAAATGATCAAAAGACACATACAATCATTCATTCATATCAAACCAATGATCAAACAAAAATAATTAAAAAATAAATTAATTCATCATAAAAATCAAATAACAAATTTTCAAGTCATAAAAAAAAATATAATCATATGTAACATAACTTCTCACAACATAATTGCAATATTCAATATGTATACAGAAACCCCCGCAAGAAAGAATTATAAAAATCATCATAAGTGATATATTCAAATAAAATCCCACATAACATCATACATAAACAAAAATCAAAAATATCACAATCAAAAAGTTCAAATAAATAAAAAAACAACAAATAATACAAATCAAGAAATATAAAAATAAAAGAAAAAAATAAAGATCCAATCATAAAACAAACAAACAATAAAACACAAAATTTTATAAATCTATAATTTTATAATGTAATATTAAATACAATAATAATGACATAGCATAATCATAATTAACAGAATATACTATTCCAAATTAAAAATGAAACAATAAAATCATAAAAACAATCAAAATCACATATAAGCAAAATCAGTGATTCATTCATCATTGCATATGCAATCAAAAATTCCCAAAACAAGTCTGCAAAATTAAAAATATCAAAAACATCAAAGTTGCAAAAAAAATATCAGAAATCATGAAAAATCACAAAAGCTAAGTATAAATCAAACATATCACAATTCATCATAATAAAACATTGAGTGATCAGTCCACGTAATCATAAACGATTATATGGGTCCAAGAATACAAATTCAAAAATCCATTAATCTTCAAAATATTCATATATATACAAAAAAATCATACATAAAATACAACATACAAAAATAATCAATAAATAGCAAGGAAAATAAAGGCAATTAAATCAAAGTAACTTATAATTACATAATCAAAATCGGATACAGAATTCATATTCAAAATGTAAAAGAAATATAAAGACAATTAAATCAAAAACAAAGAAAGATACAAATGTCATCAATATTAATAATCATATTCAATAAAGAAAAATATAGCAATATTATAAATTTCATATCATCAATCAATAGATCCAACAATAATAAAAGATAAGTATGTCAATACATAAATATGGTCATGCATACCAAGACAACAATCAGTATGATAATATCATAATAAATTCAAAATAATAAAAATTAAAAAACTTCAATAGGACCAGTAACATTGGCAAAAATATATTCATGCATATCAGGTACATTAATTCATATAATTCAAATATCAGATAAAATCATGAATTCGAATCAATTTCAAAAAAAATATATAGTCACATTCAAATAAATATCAAAGAAAAAGTGTCATATCAAAAGTCATTCATATCCTGTCACATAATAATTCTTGCATAAACTCATCGATTGCATAAGACAAAATCATTACATTAAAAAAAACTAATAATTCATCAAAAAAGACCATTTGCCAAATATAAAAAATAATTAATATCAACAATCATATAAAACATCAAAACATCTGGCAATGGGAGAAAGGGACAATAGGATTTGCAGGGATATAGATCTCATCATAAATTACAATCATAGCAAATAAATCCATATCAAACAAAGGAACACAACCGAACATACAGCTAAAATAACAAAGTCACATTCAACAAATCCCAATCGTCATAATAAAGATTAAATGATGAAATAAAATAATTACATTCAATGCAGATCAAATAAATATGAAAAAACATCAAGAAAAAATCAAATGATTCAGAAAGAGAAATTCAGTAAAAAGTATAATAAAAATAATCTAATGCATGAATAAATTAAAATATAATATAAATAAATCGGCAACAAATACATTACAATCATATAATTATATAAATCTCCGAAAAAATAATATCATCAAAACTGAAAGTCGTGAATGCAACAGTCACATATGCAAAAAAACAGAATCAATTGACAATACATATCAAAAAAAACACATATCAAAAATTCAAGCAAAAAAAAATACAAATAGATTACAAAAAAATGACGCATCCTGATAAATACACCCGCAAAATTTCATATATCATAACAACACAATTCAATGTTCATAAAATCTTTCACAATCAAATCACAAGTCAAAATCAAATATTCAACAATAAAAAATTGGTCAGGTAACGATCAAAAACAAATTCACTAACATTCATCAGAGAATCATAAATTTCAGTATCAACAAATCATTCTTACATACCAATATTATCAGAATCATCAAGCGTACAATAACATCAACAGAATAATCAATTGCAAAATAAAAAAAATATGAATCATAAGAAATCATAATTTAACAAACCATCAGGAAATATCAATATCATAAGTGGAAGAGGCTATTAATATCATAAAACATCAATCAATAACACATAAAACAGGGCTATACTCGATATTCAATAAATCAATGACACATCATAATCATACTATGATACACCAATTGTCATCCAATATCGACAATGAATATGAACACAACATAAATATAAATCCATAAATTCATGATGATAATTGAATCATCAAAGAATATTATCATAAATAACAAAGATAATTCAAAAAATCAATTACAACTAACATCAACATATTTACATAAATTCAAAAAATAACATGGACAAAATCAACATACAATAGATCCATTATAAAAGTCAAATGGGGCACCAAATAAAAAAATAAGTTGGAAAATATTAATATAATGAATACAAATCATACATCATCAATAAAATCTAATATAAAAAAATTATAATAATCATAATAAGAAACATTAATAATTCATATCAAAACATGCAAAATCAAAGTAATTCAAAATATAATATATCAATACTAATATAAATAATCAATTAATAAAAAAAATTAAAATAAATACATCAAATAAATCAATCAAATCAGAGAAATATAAAAAACAAAATAAAAGATAAAATATAATAAAAAACACATATAATATCATAATAAAGAAATAAATAGACACATAAAAAAACATACATTCAATAAAAACTTGAATCAATCGATAATAATTCATTATGCACCAAAATTCAGACAAATGAATCAAAAATATACAAAAAATCATATACATAACTCAGGAAATATATAGATATGAATTAAACACAAATATGAATGAATAAATCAAGTAATGAAAAAAAAAACATAGAGGGTATACATTCAAATATATGGGGGGGTATTTCAATCAAAAATGAAAACTATAATATTAAAATCGATGCACAAGAATAATTAACCAACTTTCAAATAAAAAAAGATGTGTCCAAAATATCAAATAAAAAATTAAAAAGCAATCAATCCAAAAAATCAATATGATGAAAAAAAAAAAATATAAAATTCAGAAAGCAAACTCTTACAAACATCAATTCGTATCAACAAGGTCAAACAAATAAAAATATAAATTAGTGTCACATCTATTAAAGAACTCAAGCAAATGAAAAAATACAAATTTCAAACCAAACAATCAATTCCACAAATATAATCATATAATCATAAAATCATGCTATTCACATTCATCATCAAGAGTAGATAAAAAATGAGAATCAATAAAAGTGAATTATTGGAGCAAAATATCAATTCCTAATAAATAATCAAATCATTTTCACACTATTCATCACATAATATTAAATAATAATTATTGATCAATATTAATTAGTACTCATTATTCAACACTCAATGATGTCAATCATGCAAACAAATTTCAACATATAAAAAAACCAAATAAAAACCACTTCATAATAATAAAAAATTTAAATCATAAGTAGACATCATAAATCAAAAAAAAAAAAAAAAAAATGAAAAAGAAATACTAAATCATGCAATATAAGTACACCTAATTATCAAAAATAAAAATAAATTCATAAAAATCATAATAATTCACAATCATCAATATGGGCACAATAAATGAAAGGAAATTACAATAAATATAGATAAAAAATCAGTATAATATCAATCCAAAAACAATAATGAACTACAGCTAAATCAAAAAAGGACCATAAATAACAAATTGTAACATCATACTAGTTCACACAAAATAAATGATGAATCATCAACTATTCAGACATACATATAGATATGTCAATCATTCTAATTGCAGCAAAAAAAATAACAATTTATCAATCATTGGTCATATAAATCGGGTTCATTAGAACAAACATTACGAAGTCCAGTTTAAATCAAGTATCCAAAAATTCAGCCAAAATACAATATAATATAATAAAATTGAAAAATCAGGATATTTATAGATTGTGGAAATAGTATTACTAATCAATAATCAAAAATCAAATACATCATGAATACTATGTAATTCTCAAAAACAAAAAGGATTCATAAACAAAATAATATCCAAATAAAAAAATAGTAATATGAATATACATAAATAAAGGCAATCAAGAAAAATTACAGGTATTCCATTATGATCAATAATGATGTCAAATCATGGTGACAAATTCACTAAGATTATTATATTAACAATACATAAAAGTAATATAACTAACAGGAATAAGAAATAATAACCTTTTAATTTCAATAATTGCAAATATCAACATCTTGGGATATATTAATACATCATATAAATACAACTCATACATACATCAATAGAAAAATATAACATAAAATTATTCACGCAAATATATCATAACTATAAAATTAAATTACATATATTACAATCATTCAAATTAAAAAACATTATAATATCCAACTATAATTAATCCATAATAATCAATCAACATCCATATAAATCAAATCAATACAAATAAAATAAAATTACACGTACTACAGTATCAGGGATTACAAATAAAATACAATAAATCAAAATAGGTAGTATGAATTATAAATAATAAAATTATTCATATTATAATAAACAATATCAAAAATTATTTCATTAATAATATTAATCAAAAATAGTCATCATGATACACCAATGTAAAATCATTATGCATGTATATAACATTCAACAAAATACAAAATATATATCATTATCATATCATCATAGTAATATAAATACAAACTCAAAAGACAAAATGCTATCAATAAAAATAACAACATCCTGTGAAAATCCACACCACAAACAACCACCCACACACAACATGACAAAACCCAACACACACACGGCTACGGCCAAGAAAAACCGGGCTTCGAATTTCCGCTGGTCATCTCTCATCTTTAAGGAATTATTTTAAATAAAAAAAAAAAAAACAAAAGGTCAAAAAAGCCCCATGTACGTTCCAGTATATAGTTTGTTTTTTTCTAAAAAATACGGTTTTCCTTTCAGCGGTGAAATTCTTTGGCTCAAAATATGTTTATGTCAATAGACGTGCCGGGAGTTTTAAAAACTGGAGCCTTCCTCTACCCAGAGCCAAGTGCAGTTCTCAAGGTGCGTTACATTGTGCGTACACCTCAGAAGCAAGAGCTTGATGAAAATCGAAATATTGACTTTTAATACAAGAAAGTTTTTCAAAGGAGTGGGAACACATGACAGGGGGCAAAAAGAGAGTGAATGAGAAGACAATCGAGTCCTCACGGGTATGTGTGACGTCTGGGAGGAGTGGGAAAAGAAGAAGAGGACATGGGGACGCGGGGTGAGGTTGCGTGATACAGAGGAGTGAGGGAGGGGGGGAGAGGAGCTGCAGTGTTGGGGGATGGAGGGGAAAGGATAAATCCGTGGGGGGTGGGGCGGAGACGAGACGGCAACGTGGAATATACAAACAGTAATTAGATTTATTATGTTCCTGCCTCATGGTAGTGTTAGGAATGCTTAAGACGGCGTGGGGCGATCGGCAGTTTACTTTACGGTCATGCAGACTTGGAACAAGTCCGGAAAATGTGGCAGCAGGCGTAAGAGGCTTGGGCCCAAAGGGTTTTTTAAACTTAAATGAACCCTTTTTCAAGGACGATATAGGTATTTTCACTGTTTATTTTTTGTTCTGTCATAGTGGGAAGTAGCATGGGCTCCTTTGTTTTTTGTGTGTTTGTGTAATGCTTGCATTGGACAGAAATGCCTCTCCTCTCGTTGGTTCTTTCATCGGGTTTGGCGTGTTTTGTGGGTGTCTCCGGAACCACTCGCACACGCGACACCTATACGTCGCACACGCGACACGCGCACACGCGCACACGCGCACAAGCGCACAAGGTCGCACAAGCGCACAATACACACACACACACACACACACACACACACACACACACACACACACACCACTGCAAACCTGTCGCTTCCGGCAGCACCACCACCATACACACAAAAAGTGCGTCACGTGTTCGCACAGGTTCGCCCGCAAATACTATAGAACAAGCCTAAGTCTAGCGACTGAATAAGTAACAAGAACCTGGCATTTTAATTGGAAAATCCGCGTCCCTCGTTGTCCCAGGGGTACGGTTTCACTGCAACATTGTTTTATCTGCCCTTCCTGCCTCACACTTCTGTGTAATCTAGTCACAGCGTTACTGCTAGAATCCTCTCCGACCTTCGGAAGTATCTGCTGCTTTCCTGTGAATCCTCTCTTAAAGCGGCAGTCCTGCCTCTTTCTTTTTTTAATGTTTTAGAGTGACAGGATTGAAGCAGGGGGTGTTATAGGTGTTGAGCACCCCTGAGTTAGCAGAAGGAGATATAGAAGAAAACAGTTGCTGACTACTCAATATAACAGGACATTGCATGGTCAGTAGGCATTAGGTGTGTCCCTGTCCTGTGACCTGTCCTGTGACCCATCCTGTGTCCCTGTCCTGTGACCTGTCCTGTCCAAATTCGTGACACTGACCCCAAATCAGTGACATTGACCCCAAATCAGTGACACTGACCCTGAATCAGTGAGCCTGACCCCAAATCCTTTACACTGACCCCAAATCAGTAACTCTGACCCAAATAAGTGAGCCTGACCCCAAAAACAGTGACACTGACCCCGAATTCATGACACTGACCCCAAATCAGTGACGCTGATCCCAAATCAGTGACACTGACCCCAATCAGTGACACTGACCCCAAATCAGTGACACTGACCCCAAATCAGTGAGCCTGAACCCAAATCTATGAGCCTGACCCCAATCAGTAACACTGACCCCAAATCTGTGACACTGACCCCAAATCAGTGAGCCTGGCCCCAAATCAGTGAGCTTGACCCCAAATCAGTGAGCCTGACCCCAAATCTGTGAGCCACCCCAAACTGTAACCTACCCCAAATCTGGAGCCCTGACTCCCCAATCCTGTAAACACTTGACCCCAAATCAGTGAGCCTGACCCCAATCTTGTAAACTGATCCCAAATCAGTGAGCCTATCCAAATTGTGACACTGACCCCATCAGTGACTTGACCCCCAAATCATGACACTGACCCCTGATCATGTGAGCCTGACCCCAAATCCTTTACACTGACCCCAATCAGTAACTCTGACCCAAATAAGTGGAGCCTGACCCCAAAAACAGTGACCCTGGACCCCCCGAATTCATGACACTGACCCCAAATCAGTGACGCTGATCCCAAATCAGTGATGCTGACCCCAAAATCATGACATTGACCCCAATCAGTGACACTGCCCCAAATCATGACCTGACCCCAAATCATTGGCCTGAACCACAATCTATGATCCTGAGCCCTAATCAGTACCGACCCAAACTGTGATACTGACCCCAAATGGCATTGAGCCGGGCCCCAAAGCATTTGAGCTTGACCCACATCTTTGAGCCGTTACCCCAAATCTGGTACACGGACCCCAAATCAAGTGAGCTTGACCCAAATCTGTAACACTGCCCCAAATCAGGAGCTGAGCCCCAATCTGTACCACTGACCCTCTCAGTGAGCCTACCCCAATCGTACACAGACGCCCAAATCGTAACACGGACCCAAATCAGTGAGCCTGACTCGCAAATCCGTGTAGAGCCGCACAAATACAGTGAGAACTACCCCAATACCGTGACCTGCCCTCAAACCTGAGCCTGACCCCAAATCAGTGCGCCTGAGCTCCAGACCGTGAGCCGCACAGAATACCATTGGAACACACTTTGTGACCACAGACCCGGTCTCTCTCTTGTCGGTGTGTACAGAGGCGCGCTTTTCCTGGATTTGTTTCCCGTCTTCCACGCATATCGTCTCTTCCTCTTGCAGATCAAGGGCCCTCTTTGATTCTCGCCCGGGGGACAAAGTTGAGGGTGGAGTGGGGGGGGGGAGGATCGGGGGATATGGATGAAGGAATGTGAGAGAAAAGGCAAGTGGGGGTGATAATGAAAATTTGGGGTGGTGAGGGGGGTTGGTGTAGGCGGAAAAGTTTGCGGGATGGGTTGTAGGTAGTGGGTAGTCAGTGGGTCAGGAGGGGTGAAAGGGAAGGTATAAACAGAGCAGTAGGGGGAAGACGGGGAAATGTTTTGAGAGGAGAAGACGTGAGTGAAAAGTTTGGTAAGTAAAGGAGGGTAGTGTAAAACGGTGTGGTTAGTAGCGTGTGGAATGGGATGTGAAGAGGGTGGGGATTGCGGAAGGGAGTGGTTTTGTAGAGATGCGGGAACATCGATTGGGCTTAGATGTGGTAGGGTGGTGGCAAGTGTGGATTGGAGATGGTGGGGAAGGGTGAGCGAGTGTAATTCTAAAATGGATAGGAAAGGGGGGGGGGGGGGTCGGGAGGTGGGAGGGAGTGGGACATTGGTTGGGTGGGTGGGTGATCTGAGGTGAGTGAGGGGGGTGTGAGCGGACGTGGAAGGGACTTTGGGGGACAGGGATGAGAGTTTTCGGACGAATGGATATTTCCAAATAACGCGCCGCACTTATATGTGATTCGGGATTGAAGTGCGAACAGGTGTGTGGTGTGTGTGGTGTGTGTGTGTGAGTGTGTGTGTGTGTGTGTGAGTGTGTGTGTGTGTGTGTTGGTGTGTGTGTGTGTGTGTGTTGTGTGTGTGTGTGTTGTGTGTGTGTGTGTGTGTGGTGTGTGTGTGTGGGGTGTGTGTGGGTGTGTTGGTGTGTGTGGGTGTTGTGGTATAGTGGGTGTGTTGTGTGTGTGATGTGTGTGTGGTGTGTGGTGTGTGTGTCGTGTGTTGTTGTGTGTGTGTGTGTTTGTGTGTGTGTGTTGTGTGTGTGTGTGTGTGTGGTGTGGATTTGTGTGTGTGTGTGGTCGTCTCTCAGCCCCCCTCGCTTGCTCCTCCCCGGCGTTGCCCCTGTCCCTTCCTCCTCGGTCTCTTCTTTGCTCCCTGTGGCCCTCGGTGCCTCCTTGGTGGCCCTGTTGCCTCCTCTGTTGCCCCGCCACCTGGCCGCCCCCTCTTCCCGTCTCCAGCTGGTCTCCCCTGTTTCTTGTCCCCCCCCCCCCCCGTCCCCTGTCCATCTTTTTGTGCCCCTCAGTGATGTAAAATGTGAGGTGTGTTCCTACTATGGTGTGAGCGGGTGAGGCGTCGGTGGGTGTTCAGTACGGGTGGCGGTGGTAGTGAGTGCCCTTTGGTGTGGTTCCCGCTAGGGTGTGACGGGTGTGATGGCGCGTGTGTCTGGTGAGTGTCTTCGGCGGCTGGTCAGTGCTTCGGTGGCTTAGGGGTGTTAGTGCGGCGGGTGTGTGTTCGATTGTGTCGGGTTGGGTGTGAGCGGCGGGTGGGTGTCGAGTGTGACGGGTGGTTAGAGGCGGCAGGTGTCTGTTGGAGAGTGCAGGTGCGGCTGTTGGGCACAGGGGTGTGAGGTCGCAAGTGGGGAAAGACAGGCGGGAGCGCGTGAGGCGGCGGGAGTACGGCGGCAGGAGTGCGGTCGTCGGTGTGAAAGGCGGAAGGCTGATGGAGTGCGGCCTGCGAGTGGGTGAAAGCAAGGCGGGAGGCGGGCGAACGGCAGATCTGGAGGCATGCAGCGGGTGAAAGGCAGGAGGCGGGAGGCGGGAGGGTGGGTGAAGGCAGGCGGGAGGGCGGCTGAAAGCAGAGGCGGGAGGGCGGGAGGTACTTGTCGAAAGGCAGTAGCGGGAGGGCGGAAGAAAGTCAGAGGCTTTGATGGTGGGTGAAAGGCGCAGGGGGATGAAGGGGTGAGGGGAAGCAGGGCGAGGAGGAGGCATGCTGGGGAGGGGATGGAAGGCAGGTTCTGGGTGGGGATAATGCAGGGGTGGAGGGGGATGCAGGAATGGGGGAAGTCAGGGTCTGGGGTAATGCAGGGTCGGGGGAGAAGCATGGTGTGGTGGAAAAAGCATGGGCGGGGGGGTGGAAAGCAGTGTGGGGAAGGCAGGCGGGGAAAGCAGGGGCAGGTGGGAAAAGGCAGGGCATGGGGGGGAAAGGGCAGGGCGGGAAAGACTGGGCGAGGGGAAGCGGCTGGAGGGAGCAGGGCGTGGAGTGAGGCCAGGGCGTGGTACGGAAGGCTTTGGTGGAGAAAATAGGCAGGGGCGGGGAAAGTCATGGGGGGAAGCCGAGCGGGGAAAGTCAGGGTGGAAAGCAGAGGCTGGGAAAGGCACAGGTGGGGTAAGGCATGGGTGGGGGGTGAAAAGGCTGGGGCGGGGAGGCAGGGGCGGCAGTGTGGGGTGGAAGGCAGGCGGTGTGGGGGGGGTAAGGCGGGGCGGCGGGTGGGGGAAGGCCAGGTGCGGCGGGCAAGGGACAGTCAGGGGTGGGAGGCAGGGTGGGGAAGGGAGGGCGGGTGCACTGTGTGTCATTGTTTCTGTCACTGTGTGGTCAGTCATTGTGTGTGTCAGTTACTGTTGTGTCTTGTGTCGGTCACTGTGTGTCGGTCACTGTGTGTCGGTCACTGTGTGTGGCAGGGGTAGAGGCAAGAAACGGAGCTGTGGGCAAAAATGGAGCTGGATGGAGGAAAACAACGAGCTGGGGGCAAAAATTGGGGGGGGCAAAAAACATAGCTGGTGGAGGTCACAAACGATCTGGGGGGGTCCAAAAAACGGGGCTGTGGTGTGTCCCAAATGGAGCTGGGGTGTTGTCAAGAACTGAGCTGGGGGGGAAGTCCCAAAAACGAGCTGTGGGATCAAAAACGGAGCTGGCGGGGTCAAAAAAACCAGAGAATCTGTGGGGGTCAAAAATGGGAGCTGTGGGGGTCAAAAACAGAGCTTTGGAGGTGCAAAACGAAGCTGGGAGGGGGGCAAAACGGAGCTGGGGGGGAAATACTCACACCTCTCCTTTAACCTCCCCCCCCAGCGCAACCGCTGGTCAGCACCAAGAGCATTTCCCCCCCCCCCCCCCCCCCCCACCCCCCCCGCTCACACCTCAGGCATCAGCATGTTGCCGGGGTATAAACCCCTGGTTAAGATGCGACCGGCAATGAGAGCTCATTTTGGGGGGGGGGGGGCGGGAACACCCCGTGCCATGAGTGAGATTCCGTTGGGGGCGGCGGACTGACGGAATGGGGGGGGGAACGGACCAATCAAAATGGAGTTGTACATATCCCTTACAACTCAAGAATCATTTCAATTTTAATCTATATAGATACACAAACACTGTTGAGTGCTCTGTTTGTGTATAGATCCATGTTGAATTTCTACCAGTTAAAATATACACATCCACAACATTTGAGTATATAACTTTAGTTTAATTTTTGTAGCACACACCCGAAAACCCCCTGTTTTCGGGTTATACCTTTTCTGGTCAATTCGAACTTTTTGTTCTTTTTTTCCGTTGTTTTTCATTTTATTTTAAAAAATCATGTGTACAGTTTTAACATTTCAGTTTAGAGTTTTATCGCTCACTTAGCTTTAGTTGCTGTTCCCGCCCGTGCCGTCACCTACCGTCTGCTACATGCGTCTTGTTACCAGAGGACGCGTGGGAAGGATTCAAACCTTAAGGCCGGGACAGCGCGGCCCGGACGGAGTACGCTGTTCCGATACAGAATCATTACCCCCCCCCATGAACCCTTGGCGATCCTTTCAAATCTAGTCCCGTATTTATTTCACACTTTTCCCCTCAAACTCCGTTTCACGGTGTAACCTCCGCAAACAGATTTATCGGTTTTAATCTGATTTGGATTCATCAAAAAACTCCATTGGTACATCCGTTGCCGGATTTGTAGCATCCAGTCCGTTGATTCAGCAGTCCAGGCCCCCCCCCCGCCCCCCCCCCCCCCAGGACATGAAATCCTCTGATTGGATTCTCAAATCCGTCACGTTTGAATCCCGGAGTGTGTGGGTAGCAATAATAGAGCATCCGCAACCTATCCGTCCCTGTTTATATGCGATCGCTAAATCCTTGGACCTAAGGAACCGGACGATCCGCTGTGGACAAATACCCCCAAAATTCTGCCCTCTCGAGTAAGGTCTGGCTACTCTGGATAGGGAGTTAATAACTCTCAACGCATTTCAGCCTCTCTGAATAGGAATCCATTACCTCACAAGGCAATGTGGGGGCAATATGGCCACCTTCACACTGCTGCAAAGAAAGTTAAGATGTTCTCAGTAATAACCATGTTATAATCCATCTGACCCAGTGGAAGACCTCTCTCATCTTGTAAACAATCTCCTCTCTCCGGAACGGCCCGGATTTCCCTAGCAAGGTGGGTTAGCTGTAATTTTTTTTTACCATCGGAATGAGATGTTTGGGAAGTATTTATTAGGACGTCGGAGTGACTGTAGTTCTGCAATACTTGGCGAACATCCGCGTGGGTGTCTCGAAAAAGAATGATCACCCTTCAATTACATTTTCACTCTCTCCCCGTTCTATTCCCAAACTGTCATAAAATGATAAGCTCCTGCAAGCGATCTCGGCTTGGATGGGAACCAGACGTTCCAGTACCTTCCATATTCAAATAAAAATATATATACACACGCAGACGACACCCTGTTCAGGAAAAAATGGACCCTTTTCGGTTTTTCATCATATTTTTATATTTTCTCGCTGCAATCCCCATGAAGAATGTGCACAGTTGTAGGGGTCTTGGTTGTGTAAGATTAACACTATATAAGCACACTTGTAACCATCTACTGACGGCAGGGCACAACAGGTGACAGCCGGTGCTGCTTCCCTGGCCCCGTGATCGGGCCCTTTTGGCCCGGGACCCCCTGCTCGGCCGTGCCGTTGTATTTTGAAAAAAATATGGCACGACCCCAACGTGACAAGCGCGAGCCAGTCCCGGCGCGCAATGACGCAGGGAAAGAAGGGTTTATGCCTGTGGGCCCGCTCCCAATGTGGACTGAGGGGAAGCACCATGGCGGCCCTGTCTGCCACCCAGCTTCCCCCGCGCACACCAACCCACTTCCACCCTTCCAGCAGCGGAATCCGTCATCTCACCCCCCCCCCCCCATGCCCCCTTCCTGCGCCCGCGGCCCCGAACTACTAGTCCACCCACCCAGTCACTCACGTGTCACTCACCAGTCACCACCTAGCCACCCTCACCCACCCACCCAGTCAGGCACCCAGGCAGCAGTCCCCGGCCCAGTCAGGCACCGGGCGGGGGGAAAAAAGAAAAGAAACAATTGCGTGTTATGTTGATTTCGGGATCACAATAAGAAAACGTTAAATAAAATTGCGCGCCTAAAAAACATTTTTTCGCGGTAGGTGCGCTATGGTCTGGGGGCTGGGAGGGGGGGGGCCGCTCTTCTTTGTCCTGGGCCAGGATTTCTTTGGCGTCCCTGAACTGATTTAGCTAATGGATGTCCACTGTAAGACTATATTCCAACAAGTCCTAGATACACTGCGGGAGAGTGCGTGCTCATTACAACGAGAAATGTAGTTTTTCCGTCCGTATCTATACGTGTGTTAATTGTTTGATAATATCATCTGAAACACTGAATTACGATAAATTTCAATTCAAACTATGTTCAAATGTGGTATTTATCCTCCCTCGTTCTGACGAAACGCGCACCCTCAGACAGAACTTCGTGGTCTGATTTATACCCCAGGCGTGCGCAAACTTTTCCATTTGCACCCCTCTCTCTCTCGTATTCCACTTGCTCTCGCAACTCACCCCATCCGCCCTTACCTGTCGTGGCGCCTTCTGCCGTCATGACGTCATGGACGTCAGGTTTTGCATGGCAGAGTCGGTTAATGTGACTCCGCACAGCGGCATTATGACGGTTGCTATGAGACGCATCGCCAAAGCCGTTGAAGAGCCTGGTAAAGAGCTACAGACGCCTCTCACGCATGCTCCCCTAGCAATATTCAAATGCTTTGGGGGAAGAGCGCTGGGAGTCTGTAAGCGGCTGTGCCCCCCCCCCCCTTTTGCGCACCTGGATAATCGATAACGCTCTAATCCATTCTCTCACTCCGGAGCGATATTTTTTTTACGGATCAGTTTTTAGTCACCTAGCACCTGTCCTTTGTCAGGACCATTGCATGCGTGGCCTTTGGACCCTAAATTCTTACTCTGGGCCCTAGCACTTTATCACGCCTTGGCTCTTCGCTAACATAGGGTGGACCTAGATGTCCCGGTAAAGCCGGGACAGCCCCGGTCTTTATTGGCTTTTGTCCCGACTTTTGGCACTGTCCCTTTTTATTTCGACGCAGCCGTCTGCGCATGCGCAGCGGACAAGCCCTATCGTCACACGCGCACAAGCGGCTGAAACCACCGATCGTGTCCATTCTATCTACTCGTCCATTCGCGAATGCGGAAATTGTACTGTTTTTTCCACGGTGCAACTTACGGTAGCCTACCTAAACACCATTTCTAACTTCGCTGGATGGCTCAATCACGCCATCACCAATTCCAACGATACTTACAAGATGATGGATATGCCTAACTGTAATGATCTCCTGTAAGCGGCTCAAAGCTTCATGAACATGGCGGCTTTTTCTGCAAGCTAGACAGTAATAAAAGGGGTCCCGTCTTTTCTGCGCGCCGTGTGTCAAGGCGGTCCGAGCTGTTTAATCTCAGGGAAATTGCTCGGTCCTGGCCCCTTCTTCCATCACCTACCACCCGTCCCGGCTCCTATCAGATCTGCTTGATCTCTGGGAAACGTTTGCAATTCATCGCGCTGGCGCTCCATCGGAGCGAAGGCGCAAAGGGACTTCTTGCGTTTTCCTTTTCTTCTCCAAGTAATTGCAATATTTCTCCCTTGGTCTGCTGACAATATGTCCAGTCAGAAAGTTGTCTGCGTATATTCCACCTTTGGAGCTCTGTGCGCTGTGCATTGTTACAACTTAATATACCCACGGTGAGAAGGTATAATACAGCATGCGTTGCAAGTCATATCAAATACCACGGCCGTGCACTTGGAATTGCCTCTGTTATGTACATCAATGACTTATACTAGGAGGGTGGCCATCGGCTTCTCCAAAAAAACTGGACACATGTGAAAAGTGTGGACACGTTCGAACGACCCCAGCCTCTCACGTCTCTCCGCTCCGTGCTGTTCCTCTCCTTGGCTCCACCCCCGTGCTCCTTCACCTCCTCCTGATTGGCTGCATTACCTGTATACCATGCAGCATGGAGGAAGCTGCCCAGCCCCCTAGTAGCAGCCCCGAATCTCTCCTTCTCGGGGAAATTCAAAGGCCCCCCAATGTCAGTCAGGTCACTATGTTCATAGAGGTAATATCGGTATACACATACACGCCCAGAGAAGTAATCCGGTATACCCATACACGCCCAAGATATTAACCGGTATACACAACCACGCCCAGAGAGGTAAACCGGTATACCATAAACCCCCCAGAGGTAATACCGTTATACACATACAACGCCCAGAGAGGTACTCCCGGTATAACACAGACACGCCCGAGAGGTAATACCGGTATACACATACAACGCCCGAGAGTACTACCGGTATTACATAACACGCCCAGAGAGATAATACCGGTATACACATACACACCCAAGAGGAATATCCGGTATACACATACATGCCCGAGAGGTATACCGTATCCACATATCACCCCAGAGAGGTAATACCTTTATACACATACACGCCAGAGAGGTATACCTGTATACAACATAACACTCTCAAGAGAGTAATAATACCGGTATACCCATACACACCCAGAGAGGTACTTACCCGTATACACAAGGCACACCCAGAAAGGTAATAACGGTATACCATACACGCCGCAGAGGGTATACCGGTATACCCGACCCGCCCAGAAGGTAATACCGGTATACCCATACACTCTCAGATAGGTAACACCGGTATACACATACACACTCAGAGATGTGAATACGAACACCTACACACCCATAGAGGTATAACGGTAATACACATACACACCCAGAGAGTTAATACCGGGTTGTATATCACAACACCCCAGAGAGGTAAACCGGTATTGATACACATACACGACCCAGAAGAAGTATAACGGTATACACAAACGCCCAGAGAGGTAATCCGTTATACACTACCCGCCCAGAGAGTATACCGGTATACACCTCCACGCCCAGAGAGGTTCCCGGAATACACATACACACCCCGAGAGGTAATACCGGTATACACATACACTCCCAGATAGGTAATACCGGTATCACAATACACGCTCTTAGAGGTAATACCGGTATACATTACACGCCCATATATGTAATCCCGTTAGTACACGTCACGCCCCGAGAGGATACCGGTTACAGCGTACACGCCCGACGTAATACCGGTATAACACACACGCCCAGAGGTCATACGGTATACACCTACCCGCCCAGAGAGGTAATACCGGTATCACAATACACGCCCACAGAGGGTAATAATCCCGGTATACTCATACACACCCAGAAAGGTATACCGTATACACAGACACGCACAGAGAGGTAATCCCGTATACCCATACACGCTCATAGAGTAACACCGTATACACATACACGCCCAAGAGGTAATACGGTATCACATCACACCCAGAAGATAAAGTGATACACATACACGCCCAGAAGGTAAAATACCGTATACACATACAGCCCCTAAGTGTAATACCGGTATACACATACACGTCAGAGAGGTACACCGGTATACCATACACGCTCAAGAGGTAAATACCGGTATACACTACACGCTCAGAGAGTAATACCGGTAACACATACCCGCCAAGAGGTAATACCGGTAACCACATACCGCCCAGAGAGGTAATACCGGAATACACATACACACCCAGAGATGTAATACCTCGGTATACCATACACCCCATAGAGGTAATACCGGTATACACTACACGCTCAGAGAGGTATACCGGTATACATATCCGCCAAGATGTAATACCGGTATACACGTACACCCCAGAGAGTATACCGGTATACACATACACCCCAAAGTTTAATACCTGAATACACATACACGCCCAGAGAGGTAATACCTATACCCATCACGCCATAGGTATACCGGTATACACATACACTCCCAGAGCATAATACCGTATACCCATACACGCCCGAAGGTAAACCGTATCCACCACATGCCCAGAGAGTAATACCGTTAACACACCATCCCAGAGATAATACCAGTATAAACGCATACACGCCCAGAGAGGTATACGTTATACCCATACACACCAGAGAGCTATACTCGGTATAAAACACACACCTCCCAGAAGTAATACTGGTATACACATACCACCAAGAGAGTAATACCTGTATACACATACATGCCCACAGAGGTAATACCGTTATCCACATACACGCCCAAGAGTAATCCGTTATACCCATACACGCCGAGGGTAATACCGGTATACCTACACGCCCAGAGAGGTAATACCGTATACCATACACGCCCAGAGAGTAATACGGATACCACATAAACGGCCAGAAGTTATACCGGTAACACATACACGCCCAGAAGTAATACCGGCTACCCATAGCATACCCAGAGAGGTCAACCGGTATCCACATGCACACCCCAGAAGGTAATACTGGAATACACATACACTCCCAAAGATGTATACAGGTAACACATACCGCCCAGAGAAGGTAATACCGGTATACCATACCCTCCCAGAGAGGTAAACCGTATCCACTCCTACAGCCCAATAGTAAGACCGTAATACACATACACACCCAAGAGGTATACAGGTATACACATAACCCTCCAGGGGTAATACCGGTATACACATACATGCCGAGAGTAATACGCGTATAACTACACACCCAGAGAGGTAATTACCTGTCTCACATACACGCCCCGAGAGATAAGCCCGGTATACACATACACGCCCAGAGAGGTAATACCGGTATATACAGACACGCCCAGAGAGGTAATACCGGTATACACATACACGCCCAGAAAGTTAATACCGGTATACACATACACGCCCAGAGAGGTAATACCGGTATACACGTGACTCCCCAGACCACCTTGGCTAGATTGGGACCCAGAGGAAGACGTGACAGGGGCAGGGGTTTGGGCAGGGGCCTTGGGCAAAGGGAAGGGGGAAGTGTACGCTGCGGTATTATGATACGTAATTTGGCGATGCCCCGGCCGGTGGCAACGCTGGGTGGATCAGGCTTACCCGTCTTCTGGCTTCCCCGACTCTTCACTGCCTCCCGGTATCTGTCCATATCTTCTTTGGACAGGCTGGTGCTGATCATCGGCAGCGACGGCTGCTTCCGGTCGGCTCTGCTGCGGCCACCGGAAGTGACGTCATCGGTCTCGCGGGATGCGGCGCCATCTTGGGTGGGGTCCAGAATCCGGAACCACTTCCTCCATTTCAACATCCGGCGCCGAATAGGATGGTTCGCTCCTCAGCTCCGCTTGGGCCTTGGCGGGGCCTTTCTTCTCCGTCGCCTCCATCGGAGCCTGTGGGAGGTAAGAGGGTATCTCACCACTCCGCTGGCTAGCGATGAGGTCCTCTTCTCCTTTCACGCTGGGAGTCGCCACTGCCGTGGTACTCTTTCGCTGCTCCGGCCGCACCAGCGCAGGTTGTCGCGGGATTTCGAGGCTCAGCTCCTCGAGACCACCAGTAAGTGCTTTATCTTGCTTTTCAGCACCGATGTAGGACTTCCCTACTCTTCGTCCGATGAAACAGACACCGATGATGGTAAGGGTATCTCCGCAGGGGACCGACAGTGAGGTTCCAGGTTCTCGCTGCGGTTGCAGGCCCCAGTTCCACTCCTCTCTGGTACCATCATGAGAAGCGATCCCCCCTCTCTGGGATCGACCTTCTCCTGCTTCACTCTGGGCGAGGCTCCAGCCGTCAGCGTGGCTGTCTCTTCTCCCGCCTCCGCGGCGTGCCCAGGCACAAACGACTCCACGGCCCACAAGTAGTGTATGCCGCATTGCGGGCATCTCGCCGTGGTGCTGGCTTCTCCGCCCGGCAGCCGGCACTGCATGCACAGGCACTGCAGTACCTCTCCCCCCCCCCCCCCCGCCTTCACCACCAGGAAGCCTCCTGGCAGTTAGTAGGGTTGTACATCGATATTGTCCATGACACAATTAGTCGCACTGGTTAAGGGAGACACATGGCACAGCAGTCTCTCCTGTTCACCAGCTCCTCGCAACTGAGGGACAGGAAGCGCACATCCAGCTCCTCCCTGAGCCAGCTCCTTTCGCCATTGGCAGATACAAGGACCCCTCCCTCTGGTGGATATTAGAGGAGGGTCCCACAGCTGCACATCATGACACAGAATTGGCTCTGAGTCTGTCACAGTCCAAGAGGGCGCGGCCACATCTTTCGCGCCACTTCCCCCATCAGGGTGGGGTTCTTTCTTTCACGCCTCTCCCGGCCAACTTCTTGCAAAAGTCTCTTCTGGACACAGCCCACGGGGTCTCCCAGGGAAGCGGGAGCCGCCATTTTGGATCACGCTGCAATCCACATTAGCAGCAGGGGTTACTTGCGTAGTGATCACCGGCAAGACACGGGGGGGGGGGCGGGCCTGCCTAAAATGTTTGTCCCGGGCCCCACGATTTCTGTTGGCGTCCCTGCCTGTGTTTGTCTGTCTATCTGTGTCCTGTGTGTGTGTCTGTCTATCTGTGTCCTGTGTGTGTCTCTCTCAGTGTCCTGTCTGTGTGTCTCAGGTCTGCCTTGTGTGTGCTGTCTATATCTTTTCGTTGTGTGTCGTCTATCTGGGATCCTGTGTGGGTCTCTCTTCTGTTTCCCTTCTGTGTGTCTCAGTGGTCCTCCTTGTGGTGTCTGTTTATCTGGTTGTGGTCTGTCTATCGTGTCCTGCGCGTGCGTGTGTGTGTATTCTCTGTGATGTGTGTGATCTCATTGTGTGAGGTGTGGTGTGTCTGTCTATCTGTGTCCTGTGTGTGTGTCTGTCCATCTGTGTCCTGTGTGTGTCTCTCTCTCAGTGTCCTGTCTGTGTGTCTCAGCGTCGTGCCTGTGTGTGTCTGTTTATCTTTGTGTGTGTCTGTCTATCTGTGTCCTGCGCGTGCGTGTGTGTGTGTATGTCTCTCTGTGTGTGTATCTCAGTGTGTGAGTGTGACAGGGAGGAAAGGGTTAATACCTGATTTGCCATGCATTACTGTTGTTGCCCTGTCCGCGTCATTTTTATTCCCCATGTGCAGGCCATTCCCTGTCTGCGAGGGTAAAAGACAAGATGCATTGCTTGCCATACCCTCTAACCAACACATTATAGCAGATCTTAAATGTAAGGCAGGATGTATTTTTTTTTGTAAGTCCAAGCAGGAATTACTTGGACCTCCAGCTGTGATATGGGTGAATGAACTTCGGTATTTTTATGACCAAGCCTCAAAGGGCTGTAATTATTTTTATGATGGAGCCTCAAAAGGCTCCCACAGATTTAGAGTCCCCCTGTCTAAAAGAGTGTCAATTATGACAAGACCCAGAGGCCCATAATGTATACAATACTGGCATACTGATGCACAGCAGATGTCAGGCTAGTCACACCTCTAAGTCAGAGACCAGACACAGTGGCCCCAAGAAATGGGTGTAGCCCAGGTATGCTAAGTGGCATGGGCGTCAACCTGACCCATGCGCCCTGTCCACCGGACAGCCCTGTTGACCGGTCTTATGAACTGTGGGTCACTTGGCTATTCGTGGTTTTTTTTGTTCCCACGAGGGGATTGGATCCACATGTTAAAGATAGCTTTGGCCGTCTATAACTGTGGCTTCCCAGGTATTTCCCAGTGTGATTCCTGAATTTTAATCCATGATGTAAAGATGCAAGACTTTGTTCCAGTACAGCAGCTACCAGTCAAGGAGTGAAGGGGTTAACAACCACATAACCACAGGACTTTTAAAACCAAGGCTGCATTTCTTGCACTGACAAGCAAAGGACAATTTCTTTCGTTCCAAGGACAATTTATTTCTTTTCCTGATCCCAGTGAGTGTGGTTTTAAGTGTATTCTGCAGATGTTGTGAGTTTGTCTATTAAGGAAATAAATCACAATTTATTTTGCAACTTGTTCTGTTCAATCAAGTACCCAGAAATATAAATGTGTTGATAAAAGTTGATGTCATCGTGACAAGCTTTTAAAAAACTGATGGCAGCTGGTGGTATACTGATTGAACCTATATTGCAGTTTCCTGCGGGCTCTGTAATATAGTGAGGACCGTGTAGCTTGCGAGCTCCTCAGACAAGTAGCAACTGACACACACTTCTAAAGAGCACGAGAGACTCCACTGTTCCCTTCACCCATACTCCGAAGGCACCATGAGCGATCGCTCAGGAAGGTTCAGGTCATGGACCAGAGAGAAAGTCGTGGAGAGATGTGCGGGGTATGGCTTACCAACAGATGGGCGGTCGAAGGCACAACTGGAGGAGGATTTGGAGCATCATGAGGACCGCAGGGTCCTACCAGAGGGGCAAGTCCCCGTAGCTGCTGTGTTGGCTGACGCTATTCAGCCCGGAGTGCAGGAGGTCCCTCCAACTCCGGGGCTGCAAGGACATGAGGAGAGTGCTAGTGACCCCCCGGTCGTGGGTGGCTTGGCACCAGGGGTTGCGGATGAGGTAGCAGCTGCGGCTGCCGAGCGTGCTGTCCCTGGGCTCACTGCACTTCTGGCTACATGGGGAACGGGTGTTAGCACTGCGGAGCGGGTACAGCTCCTGACAGCAGTGCTCGGAAGAACCCACAACTCCTACCTTGAAAACGGGGAACAAGGTCTTTCCTGGGCGGATCATCACAGCTTCAGCAAGTTCGTGGATGGCACAGATGAACTTGATACATTCCTGAATGACTTCGAGACGCAGTGTTCCCGGTTCCGAATTCCAAGAAGGGACTGGGTGGTCAGACTGTGACCACTGTTATCTGGCAAAGCCAAACGGACTGTGATGGGTATTCCACGTGTGGATGCCGATGACTACGGTCATGTGAAATGCAAGCTGCTAACCCAGTATGCCCTGACCCCAGAATCTTACAGGGGCAAGTTCCAGACGGGGGTAGTACTCCCCGGAGAGTCATACAGTAGCTATGCCAGTAGGATGGTGTAACAGGGGACTTATCCCTGTTCAGTAATGTGCCTTTAATCTAGCAGTGTGGTAGTTAATTACTAAACACCACCTGTCTGATTGTTTACAAAAGCCTGCCTTTGAGACAGGAAGTGACTCTCTCTTTAGCTCTGACTGAGAGCTGACTTTTGGAGCTGACCGGTCTTGAGCTCTGCACAGCAGAGCTGATTTCAAGACACAGGGAAAACTACTACACCTGAAGCTGAACCAGGAAGTGAAAAGATTTTCCCTCCAAGAAACAGATAAGACTTTTATTCTTAAGAGACTGCTTATATCTGCTTATTTTCATGCTATATATTTTGGGGCTGCGAGACATGCTTAACTAATGGAGATGTGAACTAATTGTATAGGATTTCACTAGAAATACTCCCAAGTGAATGGAAGCTTTGTCCCCCCCCCCCTCCCCCCCCCCCCCCCTGTGTTTGGATAATTTCCTGATGAAATGGAACAGGCACAATAAAGCCTATTATAATTTCACCTTATAAAAGCCTCCAATTGTGTACCTCTGTGAACGTCCGTCTACAGATGGCTTTGCACGGGACTCAGTGGGTGGAGGGGAATAGGGTTACAACATTCCATACCCTGCTGGACTTATTCTTTCAAGAGTAGCTGCTGCAGCAGCTTCCCACAGATGTGAAAGGGTGGGTCTATGACCATAAACCTCAGACCTATGAGGATGCAGCGAGGAAGGCGATGAGTATGTGGCACAGCCGCATTGCAATGAAGGACCCTGGAGCACCCAAAGGAGCGGGCTGGCTGCCCAGGGTGCCTAGGACTACCCAAGTGACACATCCAGCCGTGCGGCAGCAAACAGCGCACCCAAAAGGCTGATTCAGCGTTAAGCTGTAGAGGCGTTGTTACCACGTTGCAACAAGGTAGGGCATCTCAGCAGACTGTCCGGACCGGGAACCGGATCCAAGGGACCCATCAGGCAGGCTACGCTCACCAGCTGTGAGGCCACGGTCGCCGTGTGCGACAGGCACCACAGAGGAGCCAAGTACAGCTTGGAACCAGACCCACAGGGGATGACCAGCGAGAGAGAGACTCACTTGCACCTCAGGACCAGCAGCTGAGAGCGGGGGACATAAGGTGGCTCCAGTCGGAATGCAGCCAACGATGTCCGGAAAGCATCTGCGGAAGGTCACTATGGAGACCGGGCGGCGGATGGCTTGTAGACTTCGGTGCCACGTGACTCTGGTTCGCCTGATATGTGCGGCCATAGTGATTTGCTCCGGGCACCAGGAGCAAGTGACCATGCCAGAGGAGGACCGCGGTCACTCTAGTTGCCCCGGGTCTTTTTGGACGGGGTGCCGGACTTGGCATGAGGAGGTGGGGTTTGCCTGGTTAGATGCTGAGAGTCTTGCTGGGTAACGACCTAGGACAGGTTACCTGTGTTTAAACGAGACTGGCACCTGTTGCAGCGATCACCAGGAGCCAGTCAGCAAGGATCGCAGCAGAACCAGCCCCTGTCCCCCTGCATTGGGACTACGTTCCAGTAGTCTCTGCAGAGACCAGACAGGTAAGCCACCAGTTGCTTCTGACACTGACTTACTGTTCCCTGTACCTGTTCCTGGCCCCCTGACTCAGATGTGGGGGGTGGGCAGGTTAGGTGCCCAGTTTAGGATGCGGTGCGATCTGATCCCAGCTTGGAGGGCATGAGACTGCGGGCGTCCGAGTCTAAGCCAAGCAAGGGTTTGATTATTTGTGGCACCGCGGGCTCCTATACAGAGAGCAAGACCACCGGTTAGATGGATATGACGGGAAGGACAGTAGTGGTACCCGGGAAAAAATATGGCAGCAGTTTTAGCAGTTGTTGCGGGTAGCCCACTCCATTCCTCTAGCGGGATAGGGGGTCACTAGGCGAGCCCGGCTGTTGCAGTTTACTACTGGCCGTGGGCATCCAGTGAGGTGGCAGAGTTCTGTGTACTGTGATGCCTGCCAGCGAGTAGGTAAGGCGGGTGACCCGTGTGAAGCAGCCTGAAACCGTACGGAATAGGGGAACCCTTTCAGACGGTAGCTATGGACCTCGTGGGACCCCTCATGGTTCCCAGTTGGTCAGGAAAGCGCTAGATTCTCACGGTGGTGGATTTTGCCACCCGGTACCCTGAGGCGTGCCGCTTGCCAGATGATGCTAGGCAGTAGCTAAGCTCTGTTACATTTTTTTCTAGGGTAGGTTTCCCTAGTGAGATCCTAACCGATCAGGGTCGCAGTTCATGAGTGAATTGCTCCATTGTCTCTGGGAGGCGTGCAGGGTGAAGCACCAGCACACGATCCCTTACCACCCCCAAACCAACGTACTATGTGAGAGGTTCAATTTTACCCTGAAGAAGATGCTTGCAACATTTATAGAGGAGAGGAAAAGACTGGGAGATTCACTGCAGACATTTGCTGTTTGCGTACCGAGAGGTTCCGCAGAATCCACAGGCTTCTTTCCCTTTTATGCTATATGGCGCAGGGTAACGGGACCTCTGGAACCTATTCGTGAGGGGATGGGAAGGGGAAACTACACTACCGATGCTTCTGTGCTTCAGTATGTGATAGATCTCAGAGACCGGTAGATGCTCATGGGGTTGGCACAGTGACAACCTTAGGGCTACTCTCAGACCAAGCAGAAGACTTGGTATGATCAGAATGCCGTAGCAGAGAGTTCATCCTAGGACAGCAGGTTACTTGTCTCAAGCCCATCAGGAGAACAATTAATGCTGCCTGGTCAGGACCGTAACCGGGTTACTGCGAAAGATGAACGAGTGAACTATGTTGTAGAGGTAGATGTGAGAAAGAGAGAAATAAAGACTTATACATCAACATGCTGAAGGAGTACATAGCAACCGAGTGTGCCGTCAGGTGGCCATTTGCTGCCACCAATGGGGGATCCGGAGCAATGCTCTGCCTGATCTCCTGGGGCAGGCTAGGCATGAGGTGGGTACCATAGAGCAGGGGAGATAGGGGCTCAGCTGAGTGCAGGCAGAGACGCAGATGCCAGGGCTATGTAGAAGAAGTTAGGGCTCTGTTTTCAGACAGGCAGCAGGAAAGACACACATTGCAGACACCAGTGTGCTGACAGGGGTATAGACCTTGCATAAGCACGCCTTTAGAGTGTCGTCAGCAGAGGTGAAGGGCAGAGTATCAGATAGAATAGAGGAGGGGTAGAAGAGATGCTGGCCCTAGGGGTAATGTACCATCCCAGAGCCCTTGGGCTTGTCCGGTAGTCCTGGTGCCTAAGATGGACGGAAACACCCGGTTCTGTGTGGGACTACCGGCAGCTCAACGCGGGCACGGTGTGTCAGATGCCTACCCCATGCCCCGCATGGTATGATGTTGTAGATGAACTCGCGGGGGCAAGGATTGACGACTATGGATCTCAGTAAAGGGTACTGGCAGATCCCTTTGACCCGGAGGGCTAGAGTGAAGTCTGCATTTATTACCCAAGTGGCTCTATGAATTTCTAGGATGCCATTCGATGAAGAATGAAAAATGACCGGCTACCTTTCAACGCCTGGTCATCGCTTGCTGGAGGGCATGCAAGGGTTTGCAAGGGCAACCCTGGACGACATTGCTATCTTTAGTAATTCGTGGGACTCACACTTAGTGCATGTAGCTGCGGTGCTAGCCAGGATTAGGAAGCGGGACTCACGTTGAAACCCACCAAGTGCTTAGTAGGGATGGGCAGAGTATGTACCTAGGGCACAGAGGGGTGTGGTGGGCATCTTAAGCCGAAACCAGCTAAGGTGGAAGCTACTGTATAGTGCAGTGGCCCGTTCCCAAACCAAGAACGCAGTCATGGCTTCCTAGGCACCGCAGGTACTACAGACAAGTTTTCCTCAGTATAGCGCCATTGCCCACCCCCCGACTGACTTGACCCAGAAGCGACAGTCTGTGTCTGGTAGTCTGGTCTCCTGTGTGAGGTTCTCGTTTCAGGCATTAGAGACTGCACTAGCCAGCGCTCCTATAACTGCTGCTCCAACTATGCAAAAAAGTTCCTGGTGCAGACTGATGCTCGATTGCATTGGAGCTGTACTCAGCCAAGTGGGAAGGAGGGTGGTGAGCACCCAGTAGTATATCTAAGCCGCAAGCTGCTGCCCAGAGAGTTGGCATATGCACCATTGAGAAGGAGTGTCTGGCCATAGTGTGGGCTCTCTAAAGAAGTTACAGCCTTATTTGTATGGCAGACATTTACAGTAATAACTGACCACAATCCTTTGAGTTGGTTTACAGAGGGTGTCAGGGGAAAATGCTAAACTTTGCGCTGGAGTCTTGCCTTACAGGAGTGGAACTTCACCATCCAGCACAAGCAGGGAATGAGATAGTAATGCTGATGGCCTTTCCGGAGGACAGCCCTCAGGACTTACTAACTTCAAGAGCGCAGGTCAGCCCAGCACCGCGGGCGGGGGTGGTCAGGGCAGTCCCTGCGTCTTGAGTGGGGGAGGTGGATAGGAGGAAAGGTTAATACCTGATTTGCCATGCATTACTGTGTTGCCCGTCCCGCATTTTTTTCCCCATGTGCAGGCCATTCCCTGTCTGCGAGGGTAAAAGAAACAAGATGCATTGTTCCATACCCTCTAACCAAACATTATAGCAGACTTAAATGTAGGAGGATGTATTTTTTTTTGTAAGTCCAGTGAATATTACTTGGACCTCCAGCTGTGATATGGGTGAATGAGCTTCAGTAATTTTTATGACCAATGCCTCAAAGGTCTGTTGTATTATTTTTATGATGGAGCTCTCAATAGGCTCCCACAGATTTAGAGTCCCCCTTTCTAAAGAGTGTCAATTATGAACAAGACCAGATGCATAATGTATACATATGGCATACTGAGCACGCAGATGTCAGGCTAGTGCACCTCTAAGTCAGAGACCAGACACAGTGGCCCCAAGAAATGGGTGTAGCCCAGGTATGCTAAGTGGCATGGGCGTCAAACCTGACCATGCGCCCTCCCACCGGACAGCCCTGTTTGACCGGTTCTAGAACTGGTGGGTCACTTGGCTATTCGTGGGTTTTTTGTTCCCATGAGGGGATTGGATCCAATGTTAAGATAGCTTTGGCCAGTCTATAACTGTGGCTTCCCAGGATTTCCCAGTGTGATGTTCCTGAATTTTATCCATGATGTAAAGATGCAAGACTTGTTCCAGTACAGCAGCAACCAGTCAGAGTGAAGGGGTTAACAACCCATAACCACCGGCTTTTAAAAACCAAGGTGCATTCTTGCACATGGCAAAGCAAAGGACCATTTCTTTCGTTCCAAGGACAATTTATTATTTTCTTGATCCCGTGACTGTGGTTTTAGGTATCTGAGATGTCGTGTTGGTTGTCTATTAAGGAAAATAAATCAATTATTTGCACTTGTTCTGTTCAATCAAGTACCCAAAATATAAATGTGTTGATAAAAGTTGATGTCATCGTGACAGTGGATGTATGGTGTGTATGTCTTTTCGTGCCCTGGTATTGTGTATATAGGTGTGTGGGGTGGGTGTGTGTGTGGGTGTGTGTGGGGTGTTGTTGGTTGTGGTGTGTGTGGCTGTGGTGTGGTGGGGTGTGGTGCTGTGGGTGTGTTGGTGGTTGTTGCTGTGGGTGTGGTGTTGGGAGTGAGAAGTTCAGGTGTGGTGTTTTCAGTGTGTGTGTGTGTGTTATTGTAGTAGTGTGGTGTGTGTGTGTGTGTGTTTGTGAGTGAGCAAAGTTCAGAGTGTGTGTGTTCTCAGTGTGTGTGTGTGTGTATATGTCTCAGTGTGTGTGTGTGTGTGTGTGGGTGTGTGTGTTATATTGTCAGTGTGTATTGGTCGTTTGTGTGTGTGTGTGTGTGGTGTGTTGTGTGTGTGTGTGTGTGTGTGTGTGTGTGGTTGTGTGTGTTGGTTGTGTGGTGTGTGGTGTTGTGTGCGTTGGGTGTGGTTGTGCTGTGCTCGCTGTGTGTGTGTGGTGACAGACAGTACTACAGTACTGCACCCTTTGTTTAATTGCTCACTCACCCCACTTTTCTGTTTACTATTACAAAAAGTCTTTCCATTTCCAAGACTATAAAAATGAACCCCCATTGTAATTCTCAGAAAGGCTCCATAAAATCTTCCCTCATCCCACAGCCATTGCAATCTCTGCAGCACTTTACTTACTGATCTCAGCTTCATCAGCAGCATCTGCAATATCTGCAGCACTCTTACTTACTGCATCTCAGCCCTCATTCCAGCAGCATTGCAATCTTTGCGCACTCTTACTTAAGATCTCAGCTCTCATCACAGCAGCATTTGCAACTCTCTGCAGCACTCTTACTTATGATCTCAGCATCTCATCCCAGCAGCATTGCAATCTTGCAGCACTCTTACTTACAGATCTCAGCTCTCATCCCAGCAGCATTGCAATCTCTGCAGCACTTTACTTACAGATCTCAGCCCTCATCCCAGCAGCATTGCAATCTCGCAGCACTCTTACTTACTGATTCTCAGCTCCATCCCAGCAGCATGCAATCTCTTGCAGAACTCACTACTGACTCAGCCTCAACCAGCAGCACTGCAATCTCTGCAGCAATCTGACTACTGATCTCAGCTCTCATCCCAAGCAGCATTGCAATCTCTGCAGCACTCTTACTTACTGATCTCAGCCCTCATCACAGCAGCAATTGCAATCTCTGCAGCACTCTACTTACTAAGATCTCAGCCTCTCATCCAGCAGCATTGCAATCTCTGCAGCACTCTTACTACGATATCAGCTCTCACAGCAGCATTGCAATCTCTGCAGCACTTACTTACAGATCTTCAGCTCTCATCCCAGCAGCATTGCAATCTCTTGCAGCACTCTTACTCACAGATCTCAGCTCTCATCCCAGCAGCATTGCAATCTCTGCAGCCACATGCTTACTTACAGATCTCAGCCCTCATCCAAGCAGCATTGCAATCTCTGCAGCACTCTTACTTACTGATCTCACTCCTCACCCGAGCATTTGCAATCTCTGCAGCACTCTTACTTACTGATCTCAGCCCTCATCACAGCAGCATTGCAATCTCTGCAGCACTCTTACTTACAGATCTCAGCCCTCATCCCAGCAGCATTGCAATCTCTGCAGCACTCTTACTTACTGATCTCAGCTCTCATCCCAGCAGCATTGCAATCTCTGCAGCACTCTTACTTACTGATCTCAGCCCTCATCCCAGCAGCATTGCAATCTCTGCAGCACTCTTACTTACAGATCTCAGCCCTCATCACAGCAGCATTGCAATCTCTGCAGCACCCTTACTTACAGATCTCAGCCCTCATCCCAGCAGCATTGCAATCTCTGCAGCGCTCTTACTCACAGATCATCCCCAAGAAGGCAGAGCAGGTTACTTATTCACTGGCATGATTCAATATGCAATTCAAAGCTGGATTTTGAAGTCTAAATTTGAAAGCTACTGTACTGATAATGACGGGGGGTGGGGGGGTGAGAAAATGAAGGGAAGGGGGTGAGAGAGGATGAAGGGATGGGGGTGAGAGGATGAAGTATGGGGGGATGAGAGAGGATGAAGGGAGAGGGTGAGAGGACATGGGGGTGTGAGAGGACAAGGGGGGTAGGAGAGTGTGAGGACAAGGGGGGAGAGAGTGAGGATGAGGAGGGGTGCAACAATCTTGGAATTTGCGGGAGGAGCAGTAAGATCAGTATTGCTCGCCGTGTGCAGTATGACTGCCGGTCAGTTATTTATAAATGATCTGACCATTACGTAATTTGTTCTAAATGTCACTCCAAGCGTGCACCAATTTGCACCAATTTGCACGATTTCATATTCTATTTCCTAAAACAATCCTCGGAAGGGTACTCCCTACAAGACCCCTCCCCAGATTTTTTATGAAATAGAATATAAATTGGTGAATACTTGGAGTGAAATTTAGAATAAATGACATAACAGTCAGGTCATTTATAAATAACAGTCTTCCCCACCAGCGATTCTCGCGCGTCGCACCTTTCACCATTGTGTCCAGTATTTTTGGACAAGCCACCTGGCAACCCTACGCACTATTAGAGAGGGTTGGTGTTCCTTACAATGCATCTGATCTCAGACGCGCTATTAGAGAGGGTTGGGGTTCCTTACAATGCATCTGATCTCAGACGCGCTATTAGAGAGGGTTGGGGTTCCTTACAATGCATCTGATCTCAAGCGCGCTATTAGGAGGGGTTGGGGTTCCTTAAATGATCTGATCTCAGACGCGCTTAGAGAGGGTGGCGGGGGGTTCCTTACAATGCATCTGATCTCAGACGCGCTATTAGAGGGTTGGAGTTCCTTACAATGCATCTAATCTCAGATGCGCTATTAGAGAGGGTTGGGGTTCCTTACAATGCATCTGATCTCAGACGCGCTATTAGAGAGGGTTGGGGTTCCTTACAATGCATCTGATCTCAGACGCGCTATTAGAGAGGGTCGGGGTTCCGCATAATTTCTGAATATAATTGTACTGTTCCTTAACCAAAAAAAGTTTAAAAAAACACTGCTCTAGATGGATTTATAGAAAGAGGTAAGATCTCTCCCCCCCCCCCTCCTTAAATACCCTTTTGACCCGCCATCCCCAATCCTGACTTCACAGCTCCTTCAGGAAGGGCCTTGGGGCATTAAGCCATACCACCCCTCCCCCTACATGTCCAGGGCTCTCCAATTCAAGTGAGTCATTAGTGCGCACGCAACATGGCTCCTTTTCACGCTGTACTAGCGAGAGAACGCTGAATACTGAGAAAGGATTCACCGGCCCCACAGGTCAGGGCCAGATCTAACAGAGAAGAAGAGGAGCACGTTAATTAGCACGGGAAGAGGACTAATGAGAGAGTAACAAAGAGCCCCGCTGAGCAGGGAGAGTGGTGAGAAGTGCGAGTCCCCCCTTATTACACCGCCCTTCACACTGTGATATCGTTACTTACAATGTGAGGGGCACATGCAGCGTCGCTCTGGGAAAGGCGCAGTTATCAGGGGGCCGGTGAGAGACGCGTCATTCTCCCCCCAGATGTCGTCGGGATTAGTTATTAGCTATGAGCTAGCGCCTGCGCCGTCGGTTCGTCCAGGCGCGCTGAACTCCGGGCCTCAAGTTCCCAGTTTCAGCACAGGTGGCTCAATCAGAGGCCCAGTTGAAGTCTGAGCCTCTGTTTGAGCCCCCTGTGCTGAAGCAGGGACTGATTGAGTCACCTGTACTCAAGCTGGGACTGATTGAGCCAGCTGTGCTGAAGCTGGGATATCCTGAAAACCTGACCTGTTGGGGGCGTGCTTGATGTCTGGAGTTGAGCCCCCCTGGGTTAGGCTACACAAGGGCCCACCAACCAAGGTTAGGCGTTTCCCTCCCTCTAAACCCCCCCTCCCCCCCATGCTAAAGCGCTGATCAGGCACTTATTTTAGCAGCCACCATTCCTAAAAACTGTGTGTCATGCAGAATGATCACAACAGAGCCCCCCAAAATAGTATTTGTGTATTGGGGAGAATGCAAGTTTAATTTCCTTTGAAAGGGAAAGCAATTTGGTAGGCTGAAAACAGAGATGCTCTGGCTTACTATACAGCGATGCACGTTTGTTTTAGGGCACGGTTACTTCAATGGCTCTGGAAGTGGCAGCTCGAGATGAAATCCCCAGTGATTCCCGCAGTGAGAATTTTCGCCCTTTTAATTCCGCGTCGTGTAAATTCTCTTGGAAAATAAAAATCATCAAACGTTTAGTAGCGTCGGCGATCTGTAATCCCGACCGGGACACAGAAAATACTCGCGCTCCCTCCAAATAATGTCAGAATATGTCACTGCCATTAGTACACTTTGGCCCTAGGAGGGACTGATCCCTTAAACATGTCACTGTCATTAGTACACTTTGCCCATAGGAGGGACTGACCCCTTATACATGTCACTGTCATTAGTACACTTTGCCCCTAGGAGGGACTGACCCCTTAACCCGGTCACTGCCATTAGTACACTTTGGCCCTAGGAGGGACTGATCCCTTAAACATGTCACTGTCATTAGTACACTTTGCCCCTAGGAGGGACTGACCCCTTAACCATGTCACTGCCATTAGTGCACTTTGCTCCTAGGAGGGACTGACCCCTTAACCCTGTCACTGCCATTAGTACACTTTGGCCCTAGGAGGGACTGATCCCTTAACCATGTCACTGCCATTAGTACACTTTGCCCCTAGGAGGGACTGACCCCTTAATCATGTCATTGCCATTAGTACACTTTGGCCCTAGGAGAGACTGATCCCTTAACCATGTCACTGCCATTAGTACACTTTGCCCCTATGAGGGATTGACCCCTTAACCATGTCACTGCCATTAGTACACTTTGCCCCTAGGAGGGACTGATCCATTAACCATGTCACTGCCATTAGTACACTTTGCTCCTCCTAGGAGAAACTGACCCCTTAACCATGTCACTGCCATTAGTACACTTTGGCCATAGGAGAGACTGACCCCTTAACCATGTCACTGCCATTAGTACACTTGGCCCCTAGGAGGGACTGACCCCTTAACCATGTCACTGCCATTAGTACACTTTGCCCCAAGGAGGGACTGACCCTAGGAGGGACTGCTTTGTTTAGACAGAAACTATAAAAAAATATAAGATGCACATGTTTTTTAACTCAAGATAACACCTTTACTACCAGACCAGGGAAGAAACCGTCTCTGGCATTGAAGGGGTTAAGCGGTGCACTGTATTGCCTCATTGGATGGGATATCAGCCGCATTCTCTGTGATATAAGGAGCGGTGTTTCCTGGGCACATTTGGTATTTGAATGAGTGACAGGTGCCTGTGCTGGCATACTGCTTCCTTGTCATGGGTTTATGTAACCTCACAATGCACATTGTTCTGATGATATTATCGCTGCCGTAATGAACACAGAGATTTCTCACTTCGGTAGTTATTAATCACACAAGCATGGATATTCCACTGGGACCTGAACTCTCTATATCAGGAACAGTGACATATTATTAATAGAGGATAGTCACAGATACACACTGCTCTGCGTGTAACACATACACACTGCTCTGCGTGTTACACATACACACTGCTCTGCGTGTTACACATACACACTGCTCTGCGTGTTACAGATACACCTTCGCTCTGCCGTGTTACAGATACACACTGCTCTGCATGTTACAGATACACCTCTGCTCTGTCCGTGTTACACATCCACGCCGCTCTGCGTGTTACACTAACACGCCGCTCTGCGTGTTACACATCCACGCCGCTCTGCGTGTTACATCCACGCTCTGCGTTACACTCACGCTCTCTGCGTGTTTACACAATCTACGCTGCTCTCGTGTTTACACTCCACGCTCTGGTGACACGCTGCGTGTTACCCATACACGACCAGCTCTCGTGTTAACATACATCCGCTCTGCGTGTTACACATACACGCTGCTCTGCTGTTACAACATACCCACTGCTGCTCTGCGTGTTACATTTCCAACGCTCGTGCGTGTTACATATCCACGCTGCTCATGCTTGTTTACCCTACACACTGCTCTGCGTGTTACACATACATGCCGCTCTGCGTGTTACACATACACGCTGCTCTGCGTGTTACACATACACGCCGCTATGCGTGTTACACATACACGCCGCTATGTGTGTCCCCGTTTGCAGCCAAGAGATTAACCTGTACAACATGTCTGGATTCCGGTTACACATTTGCAATCTCTCTTTTTTCCCGTGTCTCAGAGGTTGAGTTTCAGTACAATGTATTTCAGATGCGTCTCTTGTAATATCCTTCTGACACAAAGCCGTATATAGCAATACAGGCATACCCCGCATTAACGTACGCAATGGGACCGGAACATGTATGTAAATCGAAAATGTACTTAAAGTGAAGCATTACCTTTTATCCACTTATCGATGCATGTACTGTACGGCAATCATCATATACGTGCATAACTGATGTAAATAACACATTTATAACAGGCTCTATAGTCTCCCCGTTGCGCACAGCTTCGGTACAGGTAGGGAGCCAGTATTGCTGTTCGGGACGTGATGACAGACGCATGCGTGAGCTGCCGTTTGCCTATTGGGCGATATGTACTTACTCGCGAGTGTACTTAAAGTGAGTGTCCTTAAACCGGGGTAGGCCTGTATATAGATCAGCAGGATAGCCAACATTGCACTTTGGAAACCTTGCGTCCCCTTCTGGATTGCCCGTGAGTCTTACTATTACTCCAGTTACAGTTTGGGTGTCTCATCGGCACTGATACGGTGTGTGCGGCGATTTCCCGGCTAAACGTGCGTCATTTCGTTACAGTCCGGCAACAGTTATGTTATTGAATGGAAGGAAAGTTTCATCGGTGCTTTAAATCTGCCTGACTCAGAATGAAATTCCAATATAAAGCATCAGTGCTGAGCTGGTGCAATTTTACCCCAATTGCAGTAGTGAGCGTGAATGGTAGGATTTATAGAGAGCGGTTATAAGGGGTAATAGGAGGAGGTATATGGAGCGGTTATATGGGGTAATAGAAGGAGGTATAGGGAGCGGTTATATGGGGTAATAGGAGGAGTTATAGGGAGCAGTTATATGGGGCGGTTATATGGGGTAATAGGAGGAGTTATGCAGTGGGTATATTGGGTAATAGGAGGAGTTATACAGCGGCTATTTGGGGTAATAGGAAGAGATATACAGTGGGTATATGGGGTAATAGGCGTTATGGAGAGGGTATATGGGGTAATAGGAGGAGTTATACAGTGGGTGTATGGGGTAATAGGAGGAGTTATGCAGCAGGTATTTGGGGTAATAGGAGAAGTTATGCAGCAGGTATTTGGGGTAATAGGAGGAGTTATACAGCGGGGGCTTGGGGTAATTGGAGGAGTTATGCAGCGGGTATTTGGGGTAATAGCAGAAGTTATGCAGCGGCTATATGGGGTCAGATTATTAGAATACACTGACGTTATTATCTAGTTTTCTTCCCTTTGGGGTTTTCTTCCCTTTGGGGTTTGAGCCCCTTTGGCGCCCGAGTGGACACTCCCTCAGTGAATAGCACATTTACTTAGAATAAAACAAAGCAGAGTTTTGTGACACAACAACTCTGTCACTAAAGGCGTCACTTGGCCAAGCGCTTTCACTCCGCAGCTAAGTAGGGTTGGTGCTTTAAACATGTTTTTATTTCCTGTTTTTCTTTTAGCTTAATATGGCCAGGGAACGCCGTGTCCCCGGTGACTGTGACATCTGCGCTCTCGGAAAACCTTTGCCCAATGTTTTTATTAACTCGATTTAATGGGAATCTTCTTTTATGGTGACCTTAAGAATTTAATAACTCTTCAAAGCAAGGACAATCCCATCTGCGGTGTCCTGGGGGATTAGAGGCTGCCTGCTCAATATGTCTCCGAGAAAACATTAAAGAGGAAACACACATCTCTCTCATCCCACCACCTCTGCTGGCGTGCGCGGGTACCGGCAGTGTGCGCGGCGCTGTACATGGCTGCAGGGGAGTCAGGATCATGAGCTGACAATTGTGCTGCTCTGGTAGGGTTTCGTCTTAACGCTGGTGGGGTAATCTCACGGGTAAGGAACTTTGCTGGGAGAAGAGACATTGAAAGTGGAGAATCCCTGTCAATTGAGATAGTCTCATTAAGATCGAGTCTCACTCACTAGATTTCAATCTCACTCACTAGAATTAAGTCTCACTGAGTTGAGTCCCACTCACTAGGATTAAGTCTCTCCTTCATAGGGATTGAGACTCATTTACTGGGGTTGAGTCTTCCCTCACTGAAGTTGAATCTCACTCATTTGGATTGAGTCTCACTTTCTAGGGATGTCTCACTCATTAGGATTGAATCTCACTCAGTGGGACGACCCAAACTACAGATACCTTCATTATTTTTTCTGGTGGCCTTTTGAAACACTGGCCGGTTACTGTGTGTTCAGCACGGCCTTGGACTGAGCAGGTGTCCAGTTATGGGATGAGTTGAACATGGCGGATATGTACCAAGCTCGGCATCACCAGACTTTCTGGATTCCCAAAGAAGCTCAAACAGCCTAGTGTTTGCATGAATAATTATTACACTATAACATTTGTTTAAAGTAAACAGTGTTTTCTTTTGTAGCGCGGAGAGGTTACTTAGAAATGTTGAAGGCATAACGACTCCCTGCCCTGCAGATGTAACAATCTAATTTTGGTGTCTGAGGCACAAGGAGATAAAGTGACCCGTCCAAGATCACACAGATCGGACGCCGAGATTCCGCCGCAGTGACTTTCCGTTACGGGTTTACAAATTCATTGTTTTCTGCCCCCTTAATTAACATAATTCTTGTGAAATGCAGGTTTAGGTTCATCATATCCCTGACCTGGACCCCAACCGCAGTGGGACTGCTGCCCTAACTCGTTCCCCCGGGAGAGACGCCTGCAATGCCTTGCACCTCAGCAAATCGGCTATCTTCAACACCTTAAAAGGAGCAGTTCCCCTTGAGCCAAAAGCCACTATTTTCAGCTCTGGTGGGTTCCCCAGACACCCACCGGTGAAGTTACCTGGTTTAAATCTCCCTCAGGGGAAACAAAATGACTTCCAAATTTTGGGCCAATAGGAAGCTGCAACATCATCAATTGTGTCTTCCTTTAGGGGGGCCATTTAAATCAGGAAAACCGGTAACTTCACCAAGTAAGTATATCGGGAACCGGGGCGGGCGCCAGAGCTGGAAATAGTGAGGTTCATCTCTGGAGGACGCCCGGTTCCAATCCATAAAAATGGAGGTTAGTTGGGGTGGATTTCTCCTTTATGTTTGATGGCGTCAGATGTGTTAGCAGTTTTCAATTGCAAAGCATCTCCCCCTTCCCTCCCAGATGGACACGGTGCATATATCACAGGTAGATCAATATCTTATTAGTCAACAAACTGACAGGAGCCCGTAAATGAATCCCTTTCTGTCACGCCAGCAGTTTGCACAATGCGGTAATCTCATCCCCTCGGTATGGGGGCACCTCTCTTAATCCAATTAAGGCAAAATTATCTGTTCTTCCTTTTTTAAGTCATTTTGTTTTCCATTTTCTCTTCCTCTTGGGTGCTTCTTGTTAGCGGTAATTCACACTGCCCTGGAAGACAAGGTACATGCTCAGTACTGCTATATGCAGGGGACTTCAGTCTGCATCCTATATAGAATACAAGGGCGCATCATATTTAGGTATTATAGTGTGTGTGTGTGTGTGTGTGTGTGTGCGTGTGCGTGCGTGCGTGCGTGCGTGCGTGTGTGTGTGTGTGTGTGTGTGTGTGTCTGTGTGTGTGTGTGTGTGTGTGTGTACATATATATATATTTATATGTATGTATGTATGTTTATTTATAAATCTATATTACAAAGCAATACAAATAATTGTATACAGTATATACAGTATATAGCCTTTACTAAAACCCTTATCTCACTGCCTCATTATGGAAGATTTCAATGCAAAGATTGGTGCCCAGCAGTAAGACGGAGCATCAGTTGGTAAGTATTGCTACGGTAACAGGAATGAACATGGAGACAGGTTGGTAGAATTTGTAGAATGTACAAGGTGTGACGATGCCCGTTTGGAATCAGGAAGCGGCCCCGCAGGGCTGAGGTAGGGATGCAGCATAACCGACCAGAGCCCAGGGACAGAGTCCTGTTAGAGTATCCGAAGTCGGTAAGCAGGCAGGAGATCAGGGTAAATGGCAGTGGTGCAGAGTCAGGGAGACAGGCAGAGGTCAGGGCTGGCGGCAGTGGTGCAGAGTCAGGGAGACAGGCAGAGGTCAGGGCTGGCGGCAGTGGTGCAGAGTCAGGGAGACAGGCAGAGGTCAGGGCTGGCGGCAGTGGTGCAGAGTCAGGGAGACAGGCAGAGGTCAGGGCTGGCGGCAGTGGTGCAGAGTCAGGGAGACAGGCAAAAGTTCAGGGCAGGCAGAAAGCAGCGAGGTCGGGGCCACAGTCATGGGTCAGCAACAGAGGAATCCAAACAGGCAAAAGGGAAAGCTGTGACAGCGAAGACCAATACAAGCTGCAAAAACTAGAACCTTGCTCGGCGACTCCTACTAGGAACTGCAGCTTTATATAGCAGGCTGCCAGTAAACAAAATGGTTGAACTGAGCACACAGGGCAGGCAACCTGGAAAACCTGAACTGCAGCAAAAACCCGGCACGGATCGGGCAGAATCCTTACACAAGGAAACGACTTGCAGAAGATATTTTTATTTTTGCCACAAATCCGGATGACCTCCAGTAAACTCGCCGCAGTAAGTAACAAGGCGGCCTCCGTATGACTCTCAGCAAGATCAAAGTGATGTTCAACAAATGTGTCAACTTTGCATAGATCAAAATAAATGGAACACAACAAGAAAAAGTCGAAGACCATGTCTTCCTTGGTCAAGAAAGAAACAATTGGTGGGAATCTTGAATGAAATTAACAGGAGGATGAAGATGGGCTGGCGTGTATTTGAAAGAGATAAGACAATCATTAAAGGGAGCCTTCAACTGTGCCTCAAGAGGAAAGTATTCGAACATGAATGTGAAACTTGGATCCTAAATGTGAAGATAAAATAAAATGAATTAAAGGATGTGACATCACTTTAAGGGATGTCACATCCTTTTTTTTTAAATGGCTGCCATCACATGTACAAGAACCAATGGGATTGTGAGATATACCACGTGGTACACTCACTATCCCATTGGTTCCTGTACCATGTGATGGCAGCCATTTTTTAAAAAAGAATGTGATGTCACATCCTTTAAAAGAAAATGGAAAATGTCACATGGCACTTCAACCAATCGGACTGTGGACAATCCGATTAGTTGTACCATGTGATGGCAGCCATCCCTTGGAGATGACGTCACATCCTTAAATTTTAAAAAGTGTCACATGGTACAGCATCCAATCGTATTGGATATGACGTCACAGGCCTTATATAATGCCTGTCCTGTCTCATTTTAGCTTAAGAAGACAACGAGACAACATCTACCTATGGATTACAAGTGTAGTGCCCTGTAAACAGCACAGGCTATACCTATCTTCCTCCTACTGTGGTAAGTCCTGATAAAGGCAGGCACCAGTAGTCATCATGGATTTTCCCCCTTCCAAGCCCTGCCCTGAATGGTAGATGCAGGCCCCTTACTCTGCTGCAGGAGTGAGACAGAGGGGAGGTTCTGCTGACATCATGAGGGGTGGGGCTGAGTCTATTTAGCAGCCAGCTCCTGTGAGTGACTGTCTGTTCTGTCCGAGGAGTTGGAGGAGACAGTGCGGTCTCACCGGTGCAGTCATGCAGGAGCCGAGAGAGGAGAGACTCAGCCACTTTGAGTAGAGCTGATAGCACCATAGACCCGGTGGACCAATGCCCCTCACCCTAGGTCTGGGGTGATGGGGAGAATCCATTCCCCACCGCGAGGATAACCTCGGAGGTGGGCTGTCGGAGGAGAGACTTGGAGGGAAGGAGAGAAGGAAAGACATTAAAGGGAGGAGAGTGGAGTAATTGGCGGGACTTTGCTGTTGTTGTTGTGGCTGCTGGTCGCCACAACATTTGGAGTCGCTGATCTGACCAATAAACAGACAATACTTTTATACAAAGACTGTTGTGTGAGTTTGGAGCAATCACCCTGGGACCAGGGTTCATTCTTCTGTACAGGTCCTATCCCACATCCCTGGGAGTATAGAAGATGGAGGCGCTGCACCACTAAGAAAGCATGGAGGCTACCACCCCAGAAGCCTGGTCCTGTCTCCCCAATAACAACGCGGGAAGCTCAGGCCCTCCTGTTCCTCGCAGGTATGCACCACCACTACGCATGTAATCTGCCCTCACGCACCCTAGACACCACAGATGAGTCTGGGGGGGGGGGGGGACAGGGGTTACACAAGTAATGAAGATTAAAGAAAGTATATTTTACCTGATGCAGAGGATCGCTGAAGATTGCTTCTCAGAAGGAGAGCTTCCTGATACATGAGGAATCGGAGAGTGAATACATCTAAAGGTAAGAAAATCATTGAATTTTAATTTTTCAGGTTTTTTTTATTATATTTTTTTTATTTAAAAAAATGTTGCTTGCCCATTGACTGCCAATGTATTTATCTATGCCCCTTTAGGGCTATAGGTAAATACAGTGACAAGCAATGCATTTTTAGGCAAATATTTGTTTTTATTTAATTAATATGTATTTTTGTTGATTTTTTTTTCTTGTTTATTTTAATTCTGTATTTTTATGCTTGTTTTTTCTAATTGTGTTTTTTGGATGCTTGTATTTTTAAGGTTGGCCATTGACTGCCAATGTTTTTATCTATGCCCCTGTAGGTGTATAGGTAAATACAGTGACAGGCAATGCATTTTTCTGCAAATGTTTGTTTTTAATGAATTGTTTCTTGTTTTGAGTTAATCATTATGTATTTGTAGGGTTTGTTTTTATTTCATTTTTGGGTTGTTTAGGCGTTTGACTTATTTTATTGTGGTGTTTAGGTGTTTGATTTCTTTAATTGTTGTGTTGTTTAGGTTCTTAGCTTTTGTTATTGTTGTGGATTTTAGGTGCTTGTTTTTTTTTATTGTTGTGCTGTTGTTTTTTTTAGGTTGCCCCTTGACTGCTATAGTGGCTAATCATGCCTATATTACTGTATATGGGCATGATGTACCAATGTGCCAATCAATGGGTAGAGGGTGGAGGAGTTGTCCACTGGGAGGGTGGTTAGGCCTCCCAGGTGGGTGGCACTGGAGGGGTTAACCCCTTAATTACTATAGCGGTTACTAATCGCTAAGGTGATTAAGCGGTTCGGGGCCATTAGTTTGTATTTTTTTATTGTACTGTTCCTGCCCACGAAGGACATAGACGCGGAAGATGGTGAGGAGGATGGCCTTCATCCTGGTAGGGGTAAGAAGAAGTTTTATTTACTTTAGGCTGGCTGGATAATGTTTTATTTTAAATGGGCAAAGGCACTAATAGCCATATCTGGATAATAATAATTTTGCCCATTACTGTACTGTATGTGTTGGGGCGGGGGGTTCTTGGGGGTAGAGGAGGTGGGTATTAAGGTTGTTTTATTTTTTAATGTGTGTTGAGGGTAGAGGGATTGGGTGAAGGGGGTAGTTGCCCCAAGGGTGGGTGGTTAGGCCTACTGGGTGGGTTGCTGAAGTGGTTAACCCCTTCATTACCATTCCCACTGCTATGGTAATTAAGGGGCTAACTCCTCCCACTACCTTTCCGGAAGGCCTAACCACCCACCCTGAGGCAACTACCCCCTTCATCCACCCCCTCTGCCCCCAATAAACAGGCTGACTGATTGCGGGGGTACCTCTGGTGTCACACACATACTCCCATACACACATACACTCTCCCATATATACACACATACACATTTTCCCATACACACACACACACACACACACACACACACATTTTCCCATATACACACACACACACACACACACACACATTCTCCCTTACACACACACACACACACACACACACACACACACACACACACACTCCCCCTGTCCTCCTCCCAGTATCTTCTTATCCTCCCAGTGTCCCCCCGTCCTCCTCCCAGTATCTTCTTATCCTCCCAGTGTCCCCCCGTCCTCCACTCAGTGTCTCCCTTTCCTAGTGTTCCCCTGTCCTCTACTCAGTGTCTGCCTGGATGACACAGGGGTGCCTGGCATCTTTTAAGGGACTTCCAAAATAACTACCCACAACCAGCAAGGCCAAGTCCCCTCGCCCCCCCAATCAGTGACAATATAACACCCACGTAAAAAAATATCAATATAAATAAAAGGGGCGGGTGGGTGAGCTGTTATCTTCCCATTGAGTGAAGGGGCACTTGGCAGGCCCTAAAGAAGCCCACCATTAATAACTCCGTGAAAGACCGCACCCTTGACCGCTTGGCTCTTGCCCCTGTAGGCCTGTCTGGCTCCCTAAATCCTTACTATCTCTGGTTTAGGCACAGCAAAATATAGATACAGATAACGTGGCAGATAAGCAAACTCCCAACCTAAACCCAAAATAAGAATGTTAAACATATCCCAAATAGCAGTGTCATGTTGCACGCACACATGATGATCCCCCTGCTTCACGTACGTATGATACCCAAAGGCCCACTGGCTGTACCAGCCAAGCAAGAAATGCAAGTCAGCCAACCAGCCAAGCAAGAATATACCACTATCCAAACCGGAAGGACATCACCAGTCCAGCCACCTTAGCACTGCCCAGCAACGCAATCTGAACACTACCCACTGCAAAGAGCTGGGCAAATGTATCCTCTAAAATTTGCCGTGACCACCACCAAACCCAGAGCTCGCTCTGTACTGTCCTGAAGACAAATATTAAAGATGTCCAGGGTTATGTACTGTTTGAAAGATGAACGCCATCCTCCCTATACAAGCGTGACCACTGACCCTTCGGATTCCTGTACTGTACCTTCAAGAGATTCCCTTCTGACTCCTGATAAATCGGACACCCCCCTGTTCAGCTTTTGCCTTTTTTCAACTGCCCTGACTTCCCTTGCTTCCATGCCAAACCTGCTTTTCCACCACCGCCGACTAGAGCACCAACGCCGAACTGAAAGCCAGAGACATCTGAGCGATGTCCCCTTTATTGCAAAATCAATCAACTTCTCCACACCCTGTCTGGGTGGTTTCCCCCAACATGTAAGATGAAAATTACTGGCTCAGCAAGTGACCTCCTCATTCTCATCTCCAGAAGAGTTTGTGCCCATCGCACACCCCGAAGGTCCAACCATGATACCTCAGCCACCGACTCTGAAATCACCTTATGGCCTACAAGCTGCCCTCTTGTCTGCCCAATGAATGTAGGAATCACCGCACACTCAGACTCTGCCAGGGAAACGACCTTCAAACTAGAAAAGCACCCTGCTGCCGGTACCTCACATATCCGTACTGGTAGGCCCGGTGACACCGGCCATCTTCTGTCCCCAGAAGGTATTATTCCTCTCCAACCCGGCAGCATTCGCTTCCCTAAAAATGATTTGTCACATCCCAAAAACACATACAATTGACAGAAAAAGGATATACCCACCAACTTCCTTTCCATCGAGCCGGGAGACATCCCTCGCCCCGTAGATATGTCACCATGCCGCCAACCAGCTACTCAAAAGCCATTGGGGCTCCAAAGGCTTCAAGAAATTCGTCCCTCCAAACCTCCTCGTATGACGCCCAAGTTGATGGTGCAAATGACCTCCTTATCATAGATTCCATAAATGATCCGGGCACACGTGCCCCTCTGGTTCCGCCTCTGGCGCCAGCTCCCGGCACAACGTCACCTTGGAATGAGAGTGTATCGGCCATGTTATTCTCCAGCCCTGCAACATGCTTTGCTCAAATATAAAAGTTCTCCCTTAGACAGAGGAGCGCTGATCTTCTCATTAACCGCACCACCGGGGGAGAGAGGACTGTTAACCCATTCACCGCCTCCACCACCGGAGAAGATTTCCAAAAATGTCCAGGGATGGACCAAACCTTCCTCCATCCAAATTTGCGGCCCGCTCTCTGCACGCGGATAACCGTAAAAAAAGGTCCCAAAACCCCAAGATCCAGTTGTATCCGTAGAAAGTTCCAGATGACCGTTTGCCGCACCCGGATGCAGGTCCTCCTGCTGCGCCACCAAATCACCCCTTAACGCATTCGATATCCTGATGAAATGATGGGGCTTCTAAACCCTCACTGAAGCAAAGGACAACCTTCCCTTCCCATGCAAACACGCAGAGCAGTGTGTGACACACAGAAAAGTGTGTATCTGTAACATGCAGAGCAGTGTGTGACACGCAGAACAGTGTGTATCTGTAACACGCAGAGCAGTGTGTGACACGCAGAACAGTGTGTATCTGTAACACGCAGAGCAGTGTGTGACACGCAGAACAGTGTGTATGTGTAAGACGCAGAGCAGTGTGTATCTGAAACATGCAGAGCAGTGTGTATCTGTAACACGCAGAGCAGTGTGTATGTGTAACACGCAGAGCAGTGTGTAACTGTAACATGCAGAACAGTGTGTATCTGTAACACGCAGAGCAGTGTGTATGTGTAACACGCAGAGCAGTGTGTATGTGTGACACGCAGAGCAGTGTGTATGTGTGACACGCAGAATGGTGTGTATCTGTAACATGCAGAGCAGTGTGTGACACGCAGAACAGTGTGTATGTGTAGCATGCAGAGCAGTGTGTATCTGAAACACGCAGAGCAGTGTATATGTGTAACACGCAGAGTAGTGTGTAGGTGTAACACGCAGAGCAATGTGTGACACGCAGAGCAGTGTGTATCTGTAACACGCAGAGCAGTGTGCATCTGTAACACGCAGAGCAGTGTGTGGCACGCAGAGCAGTGTGTATCTGTAACACGCAGAGCAGTGTGTATCTGTAACACTCAGAGCAGTGTGTATCTGTAACATGCAGAGCAGTGTGAGTGTAACTTGCAGAGCCATATGTGTTTAACACGCAGAGCAGTGTGTGTGTAACATGCAGAGCAGTGTGTATCTGTAACATACAGAGCAGTGTGTATCTGTAACATGCAGAGCAGTGGATGTGTAACACGCAGAGTAGTGTGTATCTTTAACATGCAGAGCAGTGGATGTGTAACATGCAGAGCAGTGTGTATCTGTAACACGCAGAGCAGTGTTTCTGTAACATGCAGAGCAGTGTGTATCTGTAACATACAGAGCAGTGTGTATCTGTAACACCCAGAGAAGTGTGTATCTGTAACACCCAGAGCAGTGCGTATGTGTAACACGCAGAGCAGTGTGTATGTAACACGCAGAGCAGTGTGTATGTAAAACGCAGAGCAGTGTGTATGTGTAACATTCAGAGCAGTGTGTATGTGTAACACGCAGAGCAGTGTGTATGTGTAACATGCAGAGCAGTGTGTGTGTGTAACATGCAGAGCAGTGTGTATGTGTAACATGCAGAGCAGTGTGTATGTGTAACATGCAGAGCAGTGTGTGTGTGTAACATGCAGAGCAGTGTGTATGTGTAACATGCAGAGCAGTGTGTATGTGTAACATGCAGAGCAGTGTGTGTAACATGCAGAGCAGTGTGTGTGTGTAACATGCAGAGCAGTGTGTGTGTGTAACATGCAGAGCAGTTTGTATGTGTAACATGCAGAGCAGTGTGTATCTGTAACACGCAGAGCAGTGTGTATCTGTAACATGCAGAGCAGTGTGTATCTGTAACACGCAGAGCAGTGTGTATGTGTAACATGCAGAGCAGTGTGTGTGTGTAACATGCAGAGCAGTGTGTGTGTAATATAACTGCCCCTAAGGAAATTAGCAAATTATTTTATAAAATGTAGTTTCACATAATTTGAAAACCCGCAGCCATCAGAAATAGCCAATCAAGAGGTTCCCACTCTGTAATTGAGGTCACCCTCACCCAAACACTGTTTGAATAATAAACCCTCTTAATTAGTTCCCATTGTCAGATACAAATGAGAAAATATAATTTTATTAAGAGAGTCAAACTTTTGTTCCTGGGCAAAAGGCTCCAGGCGGCAGATTCCTGTGATCAGCGCAGTCCTTTCACACGGTGACAATGTGAGACACTCCAGGATGCACTTCTCCCATTATTAGAAAACATTGTACCAAAATATATTCTTATAGTGAGAAGCTCGAACTCCGGGGCGGACAACTCCAGTCCTCAAGAGCCACCAACAGGCCAGGTATTATGGATACCCCTGCTTCAGCACAGGTGGCTCAATCAGTGATTGAGCCACCTGTGCTGAAGCAGGGATAGCTTTAACACCTGACCTGTCGGTGGCCGTTGAGGACTGGAATTGACCACCAGTCAACGACTGAAGCACTGATTGAGCCACATGTGCTGAAGCAGGGATATCCCTAATACCTGGCCTATTGAGGGCCCCTGAGGACTGGAGTTGGCCTCCCATGTTCTATTGCAATATAGTGAGAAGCTCGTGTGATCATTTGTCGTCTCTAACTGTTTAGTAATTTATGTTTAAAGAGTGTCAGTATTACTGACCCCAGCTTTCTGTTTTCCTCTCGGACCCCATTTGATCCTGGTGTTTCCAGTGTTTAGGACTCCTTGAGTCTATCTCAAGCAGCTGTGGTTCCCTTTTCTGTATTCACCTCCATCTTCTGGGAGGTTGATCATTGCACCCACTACCTTTTCAGTGAAGGACTTTCTCAAGTTTCCCCAAGTCACCCTCAGCATCAGAACACGAGCCTCTGTGTCCCAGTATTCCTCTTTTTAAGTGATGATAACGAATACTTATGATCACTTCACATGTCTGGGACAGGTCCCCAAACTCTTTCTCTCACATCCCCCTCTCCCTCCTTCCTCTCTCACATCCCCCTATCCCCCTTCCTCTTTCACTCACCCCCTCTCCCTCCTTCCTCTTTCACACAACCCCCTCCCTCCTCTCTATCTCACGCCCCTCTCTCCCTCCTTTTTCTCACACATCCCCCCTTTCCCTCCTTTCCTTCACACATCCCTCTCTCCCTCATCTCTCACACACCCCTTCTCCCGCCTTTCTCTTTCACACTCCCTCTCCCTCCTTTCTCTCTCATCCCCCCTTCCTCCTCTCACATCCCCCTCTCCCTCCTTTCTCTCACACATTCCCCCTCTCCCTCCTTTCTTTCTCATCCCCCCTTCCTCCTCTCACATCCACCTCTCCCTCCTTTCTCTCATACATTCCCCCTCTCCCTCCTTTCTCTCACACCCCCTCTCCCCTTTCTCTCTCACATCCCCCGCTCCCTCCTTTCTCTCACATCACCCTCTCCCCCCTCTCTCTCACCCCTCTCCCTCCTTTCTTTCACACATTCCCACTCTCCCTCCTTTCTCTCACACATTCCCTCCCCCTCCTTTCTCTCACACATTCCCACTCTCCCTCCTTTCTCTCACACATTCCC
>WSYH01004667.1:0-37775 GCA_036426205.1 Ascaphus truei
CCGGCAGCCTTAGCGATCGTTCTCCCCTCCAAACTGCCAACTTTAGTTGGCGGGAGAAATTGGCCATAACATCTCAATTTCGTAGTGCCGATCAGCCCCGATAAGCTGTTTTTTTTTGTTGAATCCAGCCGATTTAAAAAAGTGGCGATCAGTGGCGAAAACAGGCTTATCGGCAGGCGAATGGCCATAACAAAATAATCGGCTCCGAAACCTGGCGAAATCAAGCACTTATCGGCGCTTACTGAATCTCAAACCCAATTTTGGCTATAAAATGGCGATAATTCCCTTATCAACGCTTACTGCATGAGGCCCTTAGTGTTTCTTCCCATTGCTCTTTCAATTTGATATCATTAAATTGAAATGCTGGGAACGTCTGTAACCTCAGGCCCCTTGGTATAAGTTTATTAAACACATATTTTTCCAAGGCGGTTTTGTTCCACCATACTCTTAGTTTTTTCTGAGTGACTAATTTAAGGGTATGGATGCTATCCTTATCTTTACTGGTGGAAAATAATACCTGTGGTAGAATATCCTCCTCTTGAATAGAAAAAATCTCATTAGCGCTAGCTAAACGCTTCTGCTCATTGCTGCTTATACTCATCTTCTAGACTGTAAGGAGCACCCAGATCTACAGTAAACACCAAACCAGAATTATAATTAAAATAATAAAATCCTATAGTGGTGCTAACAAATCAGAAGCTAAGAGAAGCAATTATAAAACAAACACACAAAAAATAAATATTGCTCAAACTAGGAATGAGTGGCTAAACCAGACCCTAATTATCACTGATTACTTGGGTATCAAAAATAAACTCAAGAAAAGTATCAGGAATTAAATATTTAAGGAATACTGTTGGTGCTGAGGGATGAGAAAAATATATAAAACACACAAAGAAGAACAAAGACAATCCCTTAAATAGCACTCTAAAATATACCACACATAGATAGGTTCCTTACCGAGTAAATCCAGGATCCCAAGACCACGAGGCAAGAAAGACAGCACACTCAGGAGGTACAGAAAAAGCGTGTATTCAGTAGAAAAACTGGCACATAAACCCGACGTTTCGCTCCTTGACACATGACCTTTCTCAAGGGAGTGCTCTATACATAATGAAAACTGACAAACATATATACCCACCACCCATCAACAAACAAATCCCTGATAGGCCAAAACATGATGCTTAAAAGCTGTAGACACTGACTAATCAATTTCAACGTCAGCACTGAAAGGCAGCAGCGTCGGATGGAGTCTCACATATCTTAGTAACCATTACAGCCTTACATAACAGTGGCGCGCATGCGCACCATGCGTCTCATCTACAAAAAATAAATATATAAACAGAGCTCCTAGAAGATGCGAGTGATCGATGCGTATGCTAGGTTTTACACGAATAAATAGCAAAACACATGTGTGAAGAATATCGTGGAGATGGCAGCTGCAGTAACTATCAAATCAATACCGACGTCAGCATAGGGCAACACAGTGTCGGATGGCGTCTAATGTATCCAGGTAACCACTGCGTCAACACACAACAATGGCGCGCATGCTCAGTATGCCTAACAGCAGAGAGATATAAATAAAATTCCTAAGGGACGCAAGCGTTCAGTGTGCACGCCGAGCTGACTCCGAAAAACAACCTAGCATATGAGCGGAACATCACGAGGCATTACTAATGGAAAGTAAATAAATATTTACCCAAACTGTCACGAAGACACATACAGCAATTGTAATCACAAAAAGCGTAATGGCGCATGCGTGGCTTGCATGAGTTTAAAAAGCATAGAAATAGCACAAGTGTCATAACATCAGATGGCCATTATGAAGTAGGGAAAAAATAATATGGTGAAGGACAAAAGAGAAGGGAACGGGGAGGGGAGTGTTCAATGGAATCGCAAGACACATGAGGAGTGAATACATAAAAATAGGGCAGGAAGACAGAAGACTGGACCCAAAGTGAGAGCAGAGGCATATCAATAAAAAATCACTGTTAGGTACAATAGGCAAAAGGGATAAAGCAATAGAAAGGAGAATAGACAACAAAATAGAAATGAAATACAGACACAACCAATAAAGAGCTAATGTGGAAGAACCACAAAAAAGCAAAAGCAAAAAATGCAAATAATGCAAAAATGCAAAAAAAAATCGAGAATATGCAAAGCACAAACGTAAAGACAAAAACAAAAATTGGCATACAGAAATAGGGACAACGTGCAAATAAAGTCCCAAATGTTTGCTTTGTTTTTGTGGCAAATTAAGTTAAAAATCCTAGGCGAATGTCTTCATTGAGACCGTCTGGTGACATTGTTCTTAACTCATAGATCATTTTGACATCTAGTTGGAGCAATAACTTATTCCTATCTCCACCACGTGAAGATGTGTTGGCTTGTAGGATAGGCATACACTTCAGTGTGGATAAGCTATGTTTGTGTTGCCTGAAGTGTCTGGCCACTGGAAGATGTAGTAGATCATCACCATTATCAGCATCCAACAAAGTATTTCTAATGATGGACCTATGCACGGCCATCCTTTCCTTAAACATCCGGCTGGTTTTCCCTATATGATAGAGTCCACAGGGACATTTGATGAAGTAAACTACAAACCGTGTCTCACAGTTAATGAAAGATCTGATGGGGATGGGATACCCATTATGTGGATGAGAGAAAGATTGACCAGTCTGCATGAAGCTGCAATTAATGCAGTCATGGCATTTGTAGGTGCCAGGTTTCCTTCTAAGCCAGGATAGGGTCGGTGTATATTTGCTTGATGGATCAGCCTGCACCAATGCGTCTCGAAGATTTCTACCACGACGATAGCACATACGCGGCGGTGCTTTGCACAATTGGCCAATTTGTTTATCATTGGTTAGAATATGCCAATTCTTGCGAATGCTTTGCTTAATGTAGTTAGAAGCGGTTGAATAAGTGCTGCTGATGTTGATGCATTGATCTTCATTGATAGCTGTATGAGGTATGAGGAGAGATTCCCTCTTAACGTCCTGAACTCTTTTTAAGGCCGCATTAATTTCGATCCTCGAATATCCCCGATCCATGAATCTTTGGGCCATTTTGAGAAGCGAGGCCTCAACGAGTGAAGGATGACTGGTGATACGCTTGACCCTCAGCATTTGTGAATAAGGGAGGTGGCTGGTGGCATATAGTAAAGAGTTCTTATCAGTTGCTTTTTGGAAGATCGCAGTCTCCAATTTGTCATCCTTTTTGTAAATCATGGTGTCCAAGAAAGTGATGCTGTCCATACTTTTGGTGACAGTGAAACGGATCGTGGATGGAATCAGATTCAGATATGCAACAAATTGTGAAAGCTCCCCCTCTGATCCTCCCCAAATGAGGAAGATATCATCGATGTAGTGTACATAATGATTAATGTATGTTGAAAGGGGGGCATCACCTAGAATGTTCATGAACAGGTTAGCAAACGAATGTGCCATGTTAGATCCCATCGCCGTCCCAGTTAGTTGCAAATAGAAATCACGTTCAAAGCGCAAAACGTTTTTATGTAGAATGATATCAACTAGCTGCAAAATATATTCAGTGGGGGGACCATCATGGTCAGTGATTAGGGAATAGTGTTCCCGAATAGCATCCAATCCTTCCACGTGTGGAATATTTGTGTAGAGGCTGGTAACATCCAGTGTCACCAGCAACATTTCAGACGTGTCAAATGTGATCTTGCTGAGTTGGTTAATAAAGTCAGTGATGTCCTTAATGTACGATCTCATATTAACCACCAACGGTTGTAATAGGTAATCAACATACTGAGATAAGGGTTAACACAGAAATCCCATCGCCGCTATGAGGGGTCTACCAGGAGGCTTCTGGCTAGATTTGTGTACTTTTGGAAGTACATAGATAACTGGTATCACTGGATGACTCTGTGTTAGGAAGGATCCGATTTCTTCAGAAATCCATGAGTTGCTGACTCCCAATTGGATAATGGAGTCAATTTCCCGTTTATAGATCATTGTAGGGTCACCATTAAGTTTTTTGTAGTAATAAGGGTCCCCAAGTTGTCTCATGATCTCAGTCCTATAATCAATGTAATTCAAAATCACAATGCCCCCACCTTTGTCGGCAGGTTTTATTATGATATCATCATTAGTCTGGAGTGTTTTGATGGCTTGTTTTTCCTCAACAGACAGATTGGAAAAGCTCCTCTTGTGATTCTTAATGTGATGTCTGGTGTCACTACCTAGTAATCCCATAAAGGTCGTTATGCTATGGTTAGTGTCCACTGGGTCAAAAGTACTCTTGTTCTTGAATTTGTGTGTAGCCATGTTGGATGGAAGGATGTTGGAGTGTGCTGTCTCAGTGCGGGAAAAGAAGTCTTTAAGGCGTATTTGTCGATCCAATTTGAATAAGTCAATTTCTAAATTAAATGGATTTTGACAATTGGTCGGCACATATGAGAGGCCTTTCTGGAGGACACTTAGCTCAGCCGGAGTGAGTTGATGGGAGGAAAGATTAAAAATTACCTCCTCCGGGTGCATCCTCTCCCCCGCTTTGAGTCCCGTTCCAGATATCTTCTGCTTCCTGCCACCTCGCCTGATCTTTCTCCCACATCTGAGTCTGGTATAGGTGATCTGAGCGCCATTCCAGTGCTGTCTCCTAAAAAAGGATCCCTAGATGCATTCTCAGGTGTATCAGAGGCATCTGTATCACTGGTGATATAACCTGTGTTGTTTCTGAGATTTTTTAGAGCGTGAATAATTTCTCTTGTAGCCACCACGGCCAATCCCGGGTTCACTAAGCCCAAGAACCCACCTATAGACACGTTTATCCTGATAGTCACCTTTCACCTGCTTAAGTTTTTCACGTTTATATGCGGTGAGGGTATCACGATAGGAGTCAAGTGTTGTTTGTATCTTAGTGGTCCAATCGGTGGATGTATCGGAAGCTAATGTATCAGCATGTTGGTCTGTAATGATTGCTATTTCGTTCTTTAAACGTGCCATTTCTTTACTGGATTGTTGAATAACTAGAATCATGAGGTCGAATGAACATTTATTGAGAATTCCCACCCATTTTTTGAAAAATTCAGGGTCAGTGCGACCTATTGTGGGTTGGTTCTTAATGTGAAATCCCCTTGGAATCAATTTTTCTCCGTGGTAGTGCGACAGAGTGACCCCATGTAAATAGTAGTCAATATCCCTCTTATTCAGTTTGATGAGCTCATTATAAACATCTGGTGCCTTGTCACACCCTAATGCCTCATCAAAGGTATCTGTAAACCTTATTTTTGCAATCTCGGCCTCACTGTAGCTAACACTCTCTGAGATAGATGATAAAATCCCAGACATGTCCGTAAAGTCTTCCATCTTTATAAAAATCACTATGTAATAAATATAGATGAAAAAAATCTAAATAATATCAAACGCAGAGGGGGTTTCCTAAACAAAGCAGGAACCACCAGGGTAATTAAATCGGGTGCACATCTCATAAAGTAATGACATAAAATAGGCAGATGGCACACACATAAACTGGAAATGGGTGCTTGTCCCATACAAATAATGCATAGATAGGTTCCTTACCTAGCGCGACTGTTATGTAAGGCTGTAATGGTTACTAAGATATGTGAGACGCCATCCGACGCTGCTGGCTTTGGAAGTTTGTGCTAACCAGAAACTATTTTCTCTTTGATAACAAAGTGTACCACCAATTGAGGGGAACGGCAATGGGCACCAAATATGCCCCTACTTATGCCAACCTCTACCTGGGATGGTGGGAATCCCAGGTAGTATTCACTGAAGAAATGGAGGTACACACAGAGCATATTGACCTCTGGGTCCGCTACATCGACGATGTATTTGTCCTGTGGAGGGGCCCAGAGGGAGCTCTCAAAGAGTTTATCAGTATACTGAACACTAACATGTTCAATTTACATCTCACTCTGGAACACAATAAAGACACCATGTGCTTTCTAGACCTGCGGATCTCGAGGGGGAATGATGGCTTTCTTCACACCACCATTTATCGGAAAGCAACAGCCACTAATAGCCTCTTGGAAGCAAGTAGCCATCACCCAAGAGCTCAGGTCAATGGCATACCAACAGGCCAGTTCCTTCGGATAAGAAGGAACTGTAGCACTGACCAAGAGTTTGAACGCTAATCCATCAAGATGAAACAACGCTTTGAGGACAGGGGCTATAGCAGAAGGAGTATCAAAAAGGCTTATAAGAGAGCTAAATATACTGCACGGATATCACTCATTATGGACAAACCACGCAGTCCAAAAGATCGATGGTTCGCTTTATAGGCACCTTTAATCGTGAATGGCCTAAAGCACGAGCTATCCTGAGGAAACACTGGCATATCCTTAGAGCGGATGACCTACTAAAAGGGGTCACAAGAGACTATCCATCAATGACTAGAAGACGGGCAAAGAACTTGCGCGACCTACTGGTACATAGTCATTATGTGGAAGAGACACCCAGGACCTGGCTTCCTCTGAAACCTACCGGATCATACACCTGCCAGAGATGCAAGGCATGTCAATATATGACCACCACTAAACAATTTGGTAATTGGGACGACACTAAGCGGTACCCAATACGCAGCTTTATTAAGTGCCTGAGTACTGGGGTCATATATCAGGGCAGGTGTATATGCGGGAAAGTATACGTTGGAAAAACTGGTAGATGTCTCAAACTAAGGGTGCTGGAACATATCAGCACAATCAGGAATAAGGCTGATAAACCACTGTCGAGACATGTGAATCTGTGTCATGATGGTGATCTCAAGGCGGTCTCTTTTTGCGGGATTGAACATCCCACGCGAGGACAGAGAAAAGGAGATTGGGACGGGGTCCTACTCCAAAAATAGTCTAGATGGATTTACACACTTGGGACACTCTCTCCGAGAGGTCTCAATGAGGGATGCCTGTACACTCCTTTTCTGTAATAGATACCACGTTGGGCGCTCCTCAAAGCCCACAATATACACCTTCATCTGTGTGTATAATAACATATGTATTTTCTTTTCTGCCATGCCTATCTCAGATCTTTCCAGATCCTGACTATTAATTTATTACTCTATCATTATACATTATCCATCTAGGGCATCTCTGGACCCTAGTGTCTCCTTATATTACTAACTAAACTGTTTATACTGCACCAGTTGTATATTACCCTTGTAGGCCAAATAGAGTGTACCTTACCTCTACTTGTGTCAGAGTCTGACTTACCAGCTACTACAATACAAGTAATAATGAAGAGTAAGACAGATACATCTTTATTGTGCCAGCTCTGCAGTCACACACTGTGGGATACTTACTGCGATCTTGCTGCAGCTCCACGCATAGCTGGGCACTTGGAGGGTTAAGTCGTGACGTCACCAATCTGGAGGCCCCTATATATACTTGCTCACCTGCAGGGTACCCTTAGTAACTCTTACCATTTCGCCTTGAGAAAGTCTCTCGCGAAACACGCGCGTCGGCTCTGTTTCCACACGTGCACGCGCAGGGCTGAAATCACTTCTGCATTCATGTTTCTGACCGCGAGTTGACACGGTGTCCTGCCCGCGCTGTTACACAGGCTACTAGTGCCCCGATGGACATTTAGAGCCTCTTTCTACTGAATACTGTTAGGGTCAATGCTCCTTACTCAGTACTAAGTGTAGTCTTGTTGGATATGCGCTGTGGTATATTGCTATTGAGCTACTTAATTAACTATCTATTACACACAGCCTCCGCCTCCTCATATGCAGTGTTAATCTATGTGCAAAGCTTACCAGACAAGGGTGCCCACCATTACACTTGAAGCACAGTGTTTACTATCACCATCTGTGACAGTGTCGCTGAGATCACTATAGGGTACTATAACCCTATACTGTGAACCTCAGGAGGTTACCTGTGGTCAGCTTCACACAGTACTGTGCGCACATTCATTACTATTGAGGAGGATTTTCTCTGACTGCACAGTGAGACCTACTGGTGCACAATATATTTGTTTCAGAGTACACCAGTCACTACAAGTCACAACACTACCAATTATGGTTTATGCATATACTGCCTAGTGTGACCTGTCGATACAGTACCCTATCGAGTATACCCTATCTATTCACCCTCACAGCGGTTTATATCAGGATTATTATTTAGTTTCCTGCGTGATATTTGATACATGACAGGAGACATCAATTTTATTGATCCCGAGCTCCATGGCTGTCAGTATTATGATCCTATGACCTCTAGTACGTCATTTTAACACCCATAATTTTATATATGTGTTGTATTAAATAAAGTTTATGTTTTAAATCACACACTTATCACCAGAGGGTGAACTTGAGTGCTACACTGGGTTCTTTTCTACCCTTTCTACTTGTTTTTCCTCTTCCAAAAAGCAACTGATAAGAACTCTTTACTATATGCCACCAGCCACCACCCTGAGCCACTTAAACGTGGCCTCCCTTATTCACAAATGCTGAGGGTCTAAATTCTACGAGAGTCACGCAAGGAGGCGGCTGCTTCCCTAGCACAGCCAAAGATGTGGAAACAGATCATATTAACACAAAGACTATGTTAAAACGAATATTTTATTTAAGCACTGATAACGAATTGTAGATGTTTTTTTTGTTTTAAACACAAATGGTAATACTTGAACAATATATATGTATCAATGTTGAATATTTGTTGTGTCTCTCCAAAACAATAAAAAAATTGAAACAAAAATAAATAAATAAATAAACTCAAGAAAAGTATCAGGAATTAAATATTTAAGGAATACTGTTGGTGCTGAGGGATGAGAAAAATATATAAAACACACAGAGAAGAACAAAGACAATCCCTTAAATAGCACTCTAAAATATACCACAAGAATATTAATGTAAAACTGTTGTGAAAAGAACTGGATGCTCCTCAAGTGCAGAAAATGAAAAAGATTTTATTAATAGTACAAAAATGAGTACTACCTTAAAAACATAGACACACAAATGGCAGCTCCAAATAATAAACAAACAATGACTCACTGGAAAATATATATTAAATGCTAACTGATAATCTAATAACTATGATGTGTCCAAATAATTAAAGTAATACACAAAATCTAAGCTACTACAAACACAGAAAAAAAACCCTTAAAGCAAAAAACCCCTTGCTAACTAAAGAATACTACATCTAGATGCACAGGGAAAAATATATCATTTAATAAACCTAGACACATGCAATGGTGTCAAGGACAAAAAATGAATTGAACTTATACCAAGGGAAAAGCACAGGGGAGAAAAAAGATGTATACAAGACTCAAACCCTTGCCAACAAATGCAAAAAATAAAAAATATACTGTATACACAGCATGGATATATAGAGTCTCTGGGATCCAGGCACAGAGGCAGACAAAATGCAAATGTCTAGGTAGAAAATGAAGATATTGATAGCCAATGCGCTTGGAATTGAAACAACACAGGTGTGCATGAATGCCTCAGGAAACCCTGACTCCCAATACAGGAGAGAAAGATACTCAGCTGTCTTGTCGTGACAAGGGAGGTCGGTTGCTGGTAGTAGGCACTACAATGCGTGCTGGTTTAAAAGAACAAATGTCCACAGAGACCGCAGCATGCAGTGAGAGTCACGTCAGAAGAAAATTAAAGGGGAGCTGCCAGAAGGAAACCACTCTACGTGTTTCGCCCGTGGGTAGGCTTCATCCCGGAATGATACAGACAGGTAGAGGTCAGCTAGTCTTTAAATGATTTCCCTTAATTAACTGCACTGCCCACCGATCCTCTCAGCCAGTCACGATCGCGTTGCTCAGTGAGTGACGTCACTCGCACCGGTGCCTGAGATGAGGTGATTACTGCTGATGCATCAGATGCAGGAAGTCCCAGATGATGTAGTTACTCTGGGTTCCCACACAAGTGCGCATGTGCTGAGATATCAGCTTCTTGTTGTTATTGACATAGGTGACGTCATCTGAGCCATGAGGGGCTTAAAGAAGCAGCGTACCAGATCTGGAAGTCTATGTATAGGAGGGCAGCAGAGAAGGGACACAGATGTTAAACACAAAAATACAAGAGATATATATAGATTACTACACATTTGGTATCATATGAGAGCAGACAGAAAAAACTGCACTAGATGTTAGATGAGCAAATATTAAATAATAAACAAAAGATTAAAAGAATAAATAGTAAAACAGACTAGAGGAACCCTAAGGTACAGAAATGGACAGTAGAAGAAATGAAATAATGGAAAACCTACAGACTAAAGGACAAAAGATATTATTAGTCACTAGTAGTCTGCATGATATCTTATATAGCACTACAAGAAATGTGTATATGGGTAGGGGCAGTGAAAGATAATTATTATAAAAACATTGCAAAACCAAGGGAGTCATTCATTCCCTTGGGTTGCATCGTGTTTAAAAGGACAATCCCGCGGCATTCCTTTTTAAGAAGGGCTTTCTCCAGATCGCCGCCTCTGATACCCAGTGATACTTTGTCAAAGGGCAAAAGCCGAAATACACGAACTGTCCGAGGCATGGCAATTTAAAAAGTGTCTTGCCACAGATGTAATTTTTTGGAATTATCCAAATCCCGCTGAGCTGATCTGATGTTTCTAGAGTGCTCTAAGATCCTGAACCGAAGTTCGTGGGTGGTCATTCCAATGTATTTAAATTTGCAAGGACATGTTAGACAATAGACAACCCCTTTAGATTTACAGTTGAGGGTATATCCAATGTCAAAGGTTTTAGTTAAATCACTGTTAAGAAATTTATCTGTAGGTAGCATGAATTTGCATGCCGAACAATTGTTACATTTGGAGAAGCCTTTAGTTCTTACAGAGAGAAATGTCTCACTAATATGGGGAACATAGTGACTATGTACAAGACGGTCTCTTAGATTAGGTGACCGTCTACTTGTTAGATTCACTCTATCACCCAAAGTATCTTTTAATTCTCCATCTGTACATAGAATCAGCCAATGCTTCTGGAGAATAGATCTCAGGTCAACCCATCTACACTACCGGCACACTTTATTTGAGTGCGGCTAGCTCCGCAAGTCTGGGGATGCCCCGGCATGCTAGCCGCACTCCCTCGGGTGCCTGCGCCCCCTGCACGCGCGTCCAGGGCTCCCCGAGGGAGCCCTGGTGTCCCGCGATGTGGGGGACGGCGGCAGGGGGTTCCAGGGGACCCGGCGGACCCGGCAGCGGGAGAGAGAAAGCCCCGATCGGATGGCGCTCCTCCGTGTCTTCGGCGCGCGCCCGGCACCCTCTGGCGCGCGCCAGGTTACTGCTGCGGCCAAGAACGGGCAAATGCTCAAATAAACTCGGCCGCAGCAGTATCGTTATAGGTCCTGATGAAGCGTGTTTTAGTGTCACCAATCTTTTTTTGCGGTTGTATTAGTGTTACACGTTTTTTTGTCACAGTATTTTTATACTCCTGGTCAATACACCTCTTGCTATATCCTCTAGATACAAATCTATTACGCATCTCAACTGCCCTAGTTTCAAAGCATTCCTCAGTAGAGCAATTACGCTTTAACCTCAAAAATTCACTACGAGGAATGCCTTGAATCTGGTGATGCTGATGAAAACTTGAGGCGTGGAGAATCGAGTTTGTTGAGGTGGACTTTCTAAATATATCTGTCCCCACATTGCCATCATTATCAATAGAAATCTTGAGATCCAAGAAATCAATTGATGTGGCACTGAACTTATACGTGAGTCGAATATTGAGCTTGTTGCGGTTGAGCACATCGACGAAACTCCTAAGCTCAACAGCAGTACCCTGCCAGAGAATAAGAATATCGTCGATGTATCTCAACCACAACAAGACATGCAAGGTCAGACTTAGATTCTCCTCGCAGAATACCACCTCACTCTCCCACCACCCCAAAAACAAATTTGCGTATGATGGGGCACATTTGGCCCCCATCGCTGTCCCTCTAATCTGTAAATAAAATCTGCTCTTAAAAACAAAAAAATTGTGGTGCAGAATAAAGGACAGGAGTTCCAAAAGTAGATCTATGAGGTTAGAGCTAAACTGTGATCTTTTAAGAAAAAATTCTGCTGCACATAGACCATCCTTGTGGCCTATAGATGTATAAAGCGATTCCACATCACATGTGGCAAGAATTGTGTTTTTGTCTACCGTGATGCCATCCAATCTGGATAGCACGTCCATGGTGTCACGGAGATATGAGGGTAATGATTCAACCGCTGGACGTAGAAGGGGTCCAGGAATTTGCTGATGGGTTCACATAGGCTGCCAATGCCAGCCACGATCGGTCTCCCAGGTGGATTGACTCTGTTTTTGTGAATCTTGGGTAAAAGATATAAGGTTGCAGTAGTAGGATGTTTTGTAACCAGACTATCTTTATTCCTAGATTTTATAGTGCCCAAATCGCATGCTTCACTGAGGATAACATCCAATTCAATTTTGAACTTATCAGTGGGTTCAGCAGCCAATTCTGTATAGCACAATCGATCCTTAAGTTGTTTGAAAGCCTCTCGTTCATACTGAGATTTAGGCCATACAACGACATTTCCTCCCTTATCTGCTGGCTTGAACTCGACCGTTGTCATTCTGCAAAGTTCTTTAACAGCGAGCCACTCATTATAAGTAAGATTTTTGGCCCCTGCTCATTCAGATAGGTTTAGAATGTAATTAGTCACCATGGCAGCAAACACTTCAATTTCTGGACAAGTTTGGAATGGTGGACAAAATGTCGATTTAGGGCGAAATTGTGAGAGGACATAAGACTCACTTGGAGTAGGTTCCGCCTCAGTTGTGAACTCTGTTGCCATATCAGAGATTAGCTGGCGTTCCATCATATTCCAATCGCTGGTGTCTTCTTGATGGACAATGTCCTCTTTAGATTTTGAATAGAATTTCTTCAACAACAGTTTACGGCAGAAAAGATGTAAGTCCTTTATCCATTCAAATTTATCCAAAGTGAATGTTGGGGCGAATGATAAGCCCCTTTTAAGGACTCGAATTTGGTCCTCACTTAGGATAATATCAGACAGATTTACCACCGTTAGTTCTTCTGTGGCAGTTTGCTCACTCATTTGTTCTTCCCTCTGTAGCCGTATCGTTGTCGGTCGCGAAGTCTTCTTACGTCCCCTCCTTGTCCGCCTCTTTGGTTGTTGTTTGAGCCACCTCTGTCTAAAAAAGGTGCTCTCTTACCAACACTTTGTTGTGTGTCCACATCTGATGATTCAGCCTCTGATGACGTAAAACCTGGAGAGACATCAGCCATATCAGCTTTAGGAACATTTTTTCTGGCATGTTTTTTACCCCTCTGCCAGCGGTACACATTATTCGCTTTATAATCTGCTGAATCACGTAAGAATTTAGTTTTCTTGATTGCAGTGATATCTTCCTCAAATTTTGCTAGGTCTAGTTCAATTTTTGAAATGAGATCAGTTGTATCAGTCTCCATATCCTTAAGTATTTGCTCTGTTTGTTCTGCAATGTCTTTTAGGACGCTCTCATCATGTGTAATGAGGATATGCATCAGCTGAAAGGAACAGACACTTAGGGCCTCATGCAGTAAGCGTCGATTAAGTGAAATCGGCAAGCTTACCGATTAGTCATGTTATTGGCGATTTTTCCTCTCCGTATGCAGTAAGTGCCGAATACATTCAAAATCAACCCGAAAACAAATCCGCCCACTCTCACGATGATTAGCCGATCACACATAGGTGTATCGGCGTGCGTGGCGGGGTGCTGTTAGGTTGCCCAATCACAAATCTTGCTGAATCAGGCGAAACAAGCATGTATTTGATTGCGCGCCATATTTAAAGGCAACGTGTACTGCTAATCATTCTCTGTGTTGTTGGGAGTGAGAGAGAGAGAGAGACGCACAGAGCTGGCTGATTGAACATTTGCATATTGACGGAGAGACTTGTTGTGTATTGGGTGAGCTTTGTCCATTGTTGTTTTGTTTACATCTTTGTCTTGTTTTATATGTGGAAGTGTTTCGTGTGATTGGCTGTACATTAGTTGTCTGTTTTTTGTGAGTGCTGGAAGTATGCCCGCAAAGCGTGGGAAGAGTGATGCTGGTGGGAGTGGGAGTGCTACTCGTGCGAGTATGCGTCGGAGTGAACGTACTGTTCAGGGGAGTGATGTTGCTGGTGCACCGAGTGGTGTTGCTGGGAGTGGGAGTGCTGTTGCTGGGAGTGGGAGTGTTGTTGCTGGGAGTGGGAGTGCTGTTGCTGGGAGTGGGAGTGCTGTTGCTGTGAGTGGGAGTGCTGTTGCTGTGAGTGGGAGTGTTGTTGCTGGGAGTGGGAGTGCTGTTGCTGGGAGTGGGAGTGCTGTTGCTAGGAGTGGGAGTGCTGGTGCTAGGAGTGGGAGTGCTGGTGCTAGGAGTGGGAGTGCTGGTGCTGTGAGTGCTGCTGGTGGCGCAGTTGATGATGGGGTGGATGGTGGTGGCGTGCTTGCTGGTGGCCAGCTTTTGGAGTCTCTTCCATTGGAAGAAGGAGAGTCCAGTCAGCACCAGCCAAGCTCTGACCCTAAACCTGCTCGGAAGAAACGTGTGGAGAAGCCACGTAATCCTCGCTTCAATGACCAGGAAAATACAGCTCTTGTCACTGGCATTCTGGAGCACTATGACAGTATATATGGACATTTACTAGGTAAGTGTACCTTTACATTTATTATTCAAATACATGTGATCCTAGGTCATCTGAGTTTTGTTCATATGCAAATATGGGTTCAGAATATCTTTCTATGTTAATTAGTCTGGAAACACAGCTTTTTATCATGCCTTACAAGGACAACTAAACACAGGCGGTCAATTTGCCATAACTGCATACAATATGAATGCAACCTTGCTTACATGTATAGGTTTAGTAGTGAATGCTCATGTGCTTCACATATTACACCTAAAACAGCATGTTTGCTATCTCTTGGAACAGCTAGCAGTGTAGGAAACTGGTGCTTCTATTATTATTAATTTACCTCATATATTTTATATGTTTTTCAAGGGCGGACAAGTTCAGCAAGCAGAAAAGAAATGTGGGACACAATAGTCATTGGTGTCAATGCGTGTGGGAATCATGTGAGGGACAAGCGGAATTGTCACAAGAGATTTGATGATATTAGGTCCAAATTGAAAAAGAAAATACAACACCAACGCGTGCATGCTACTGACACTGGAGGTGGGCCGACACCACAACGTCTCATATTAAGTCCATTGGAGGAGCTGCTTCGGGCAAAATTACTTCCCGTCGTCGTGGAAGGCTTACCTGGTGACCGGGATATAGGAATTTATCCCTCACAATTTCCACCAGGTGAGAAATATTAATGTACTAGGCGTGTCGTTGCTTACAGTTATTTTGCATATTTACACTGCTTTTTATACTGTCTTCACAATATAAGCATACCTGCATTTATATATGTATATGTCTGATTCTGTATATATATATCTCAAAATAGACATATATGTTGTAGTCCTACTAAAAGCAGTAACTAATATAGCACGTGCCATTGTGTGCTCATTTACATGTGAATTCCCAAAATGCATTGCTGCAGTGGAAGCAATTGATGGTGGGCGAAGATGGGGAACAACAGGGTAGTACACATGTGTAACACATGTTAATGAGAAATTATTACTAGCTACAGGTACAGAACATAAATATGTATAATATTATTGTGTATTTTATTTATTTTACTCCGACAAACATGACATTACTGCCTATTTTAAGCATGCATCAAATATATTGCATGCAACGGCCTACAAACATCACTTGCACTAACACATCTATAGTTGTTTATGAAAAGGTCCATTTTTGCTTTAAGTCATATACAGACAGCATAATGAGGCACACGTATCATATGTTATGTCATTGTTTTCATAACTTAAAAACTGCACACGACTATTTAGCTCATCTACCATTGTGTTAAAGCAGCTGCAATTAATATCTCATCACAGCATACACTTCAACAGAGGGGGTGGGGTTCAGCACACACACTAATTACAGCCTCATTTTAGGGTCAACTTAGTTCACACCATTTTCACCTGTTTCAAGTAATTGAAAGGTGTGGCTGATTAGGCTTTTTGGGGAAGGGAATACCGTTCTTACAACCTGACTAGCACAACTGAAGTTAATCACACTCATTTGAAAGCTTAACTTTAGCTACTAAATGCCCCAACAACTCATTACTTATCAAAGCGTACGTCACACATTAGTTCACTCATATCTATAGTTGAACTACTACTATCAACGACACATTATCACACACTGCATGTGTTGTCTTGTTGAGTCACAGCCACATTCAGGTGTGCCACATCTTATATTAATGTACCACACATATCCTCTACCAAAAACAACACTTTTTGCAATATGACCACCTTCATGATAACCATTGTGAATGGTCATCTCATGATAGTTATGTACATTATGATACTGATATCACTACACAACATATGATTTTTATGTAAAAATTTAATCTATTTATCCTCACGCATTACTGCAGAAACATAGTATGTTTTATGTTAGGGAACTCAAAAGTTCTAAGTACACAGGCATGTACATTGTTATTACAACTATTTATGTTCACTTTCACACACACATTTTGGGTTAAGGAACTGATGCTGTTACGTACTCATAAATACAGAACATACAATAACTGTTTGTTCAATATTTACACATGTAAATGTAAAACTTATGTTATTGTTATATATAGTTGCCCCTGAAGGACATGTGTCACCTGAGACGGAACAAGTGTCTTCACCTGGGTCAGCCAGCTCAACACACCTAGAAGGTGAGTGTATCAGTTGGTGGCCATATAATATGTGCTCTTCTATATGTTATGTTTTCATGTTCATTATTTGTTTTGCACATGTTCTTTAAATAGGATTACTTAGTGTATGTGAAAATGAAGTGTAAGGCAACATGTATTGTGTTAGTGATGTTAACTATCATGTAGGAGTTGTGAGTTTACAGCAAGTTTTCATTCACTCATATTTCATACTGAGTCCAAACATTATTCTTAAGTCAAGGTAGTTTTTAATGTGAGGTTATAAAACGTATGGAAACATGTTAGTTGTTACTTATGACACAGTAGAATTACATAGTAACACAGCAGAGATTAACATGCCATTTAATAATGTGTACATTTATTTGTAGAACATGATGAAGAGGATTATGATGATGATGATGATGATGATGATGCCGCCGCCGCCATAGACACACAAATACAAGCAAGTGACCATGAAGAGGTTCCAATTGAAACTGTTTTACCGCCAAATCGTCCAGCAAATACCACATATGATGCAATTGTAGCTTCTGAGGGAAAAATTGTGGAAGCAGAAAATCGTCGCCATTCTGACCTGATGACAGTGCTGGAAAGGATGATTGCACTGCAGGAAGAAACAGTTTCACAATTGGCACATCTCCACAGAGTCTTCATTGAAGTGCCTAAACAGTTGCAAAAAATCAACACCTCATTCGAAGCATTAGTTGTTCAGCAAACACAAGCTAATTACTTGAGAATGACTAATGTATCACAATTCAACATCAACACCTCACAGGCAGGATCTGTTCATGCTGGCCAGTTTTCACCAAATTCATCTGATCTTCATTCACCAGGTCCGAATGTTACCGGTCAAGTAGCAGACATTGCTGTGCAGGTTCCTGACGACATCCTACCGCTGCCATCTATACAAATTCAGCAGCTGACACCTACAAAGGAGGCGACAAAAACAAAACAAGACACACATGAAACAGACCAACCATCACTTGTGCAGTGTCTACCAACTTGCTCACATGTGTCAGTGGGCACAAGCCCTGTCCGTGAACAGTCACTGCCCAAAAGCCCTGTAGGTGAGTCACTGCCCGAAAGCCCTGTAGGTGAATCACTGCCCAAAAGCCCTGTAGGTGAATCACTGCCCAAAAGCCCTGTAGGTGAGTCACTGGCCACAAGCCCTGTAGGTGAACAGTCACTACCCAAAAGCCCTGTAGGTGAGTCACTGCCCAAAAGCCCTGTAGGTGAATCACTGCCCAAAAGCCCTGTAGGTGAGTCACTGGCCACAAGCCCTGCCCGTGAAGTGCCAGAGGCCACTCAAAGTGGCTCTGTTGTGGCTAAAGTTGGTGGCAAAAAAAAAAGGAAAATTCAAGAGACAACAAGCAGGCCTGTTACTCGCTCGCAAAAGGAAAAAAAAAAAAATTATAATTCACAAAATATGTCTTTGGCCTTGTTTTGTTGACTTCAGATTATCTAATTACTATTGTATGTATGCTGAAGACTGTGTTGTTTCCAAACTTTCAAGTATGTTCTTGTACACGTGAAGTATTGGAAATGTTAACACTCCTAATTAATGAATAGTGTTATAAATATTGATGTATTAATCGTCTGTTCAGTAATGGTCCACCAGGAGCCAGTCTCTGTGTGTGTCTCTCTATGTGTCTCTCTCTGTGTCTCTCTCTGTGTCTCTCTCTGTGTGTCTCTCTCTCTGTGTCTCTCTCTCTGTGTATCTCTCTCTCTGTGTCTCTCTCTATCTGTGTGTGTCTCTCTCTCTCTCTCTCTCTCTCTCTCTCTCTCTCTCTCTCTCTCTCTCTCTCTCTCTCTGTGTGTCTCTCTCTGTCTCTCTCTCACACTCTGGATCTCTTATTTACCCTATATATCTTAACTGCCCTATACCTACAGATTATTGAATCTGACGTGTTTGTGGCAATACACTGTATGGAGCAATCCAATGATCAATCTAGATACTATTCAGGACATATGGTCACACAATAGATGGATGTACAGTAGTGGGACTAAGAACCCCACTCTAGACAGAATAGGATGCATAGTGCCACAGAGCAACAAACTGTGTGTGCATGGACAGTAAGGATGTATCACCTGCTATTCTAACTGGGTAATAACAAGTCCTTAACAAAGGTAAGTAAATAAATGCAAGATGTCTGCAAGGTAAGTGGTAGTCATACACACTAGCTACACACAATAATTATTATAGCCACATGGTATTAGTATGGACTAGATGTAAGAGATCAAGTTAAACATCAATATGTCCCTTAAACAATGTCTCTCTCTGTCTCTCTCTCTCTCTCTGTGTGTGTGTGCTGCTCTGTCTCTCTCTCTCTCTCTCTCTCTCTCTCTCTCTCTCTCTCTCTCTCACCCACTGTCTCTCTCTCACACTCTGGATATCTTATTTACCCTATATATCTTAACTGCCCTATACTACACCGAAATAACCTACACTAAAAAAAAGCAGCGCCTCTAGAAGTGTGTGATTACATTTTCTAGAATTTATAGTGCTGGTGATTACTTAAATAAGTATAGGAGGAAAATGAATTAAAAATAATATGTGAATAAAAAATGAACTACTCTAATATTGTGATGGCACATAAATAGACTAGATGCCTGTGCATAATAACAAGAGATAACTATGAACAAACAATAGCATATAGTTAAAATGAAATAACTGTAAAATACACATTAAATGAACGTATAAAAACAAGAAAAGAGGGTAAAAACCAGTCCTCAAAATGATAGTCCAATGTAGAAAATGGAAGCTGGAAAAAGGGGTCTCTGGCTGCTCTCAGAATGGACAAACCACGTCCATAGGGAATCTACAGAGAAAAAAAAGGAGAGTGCGCACGCCCCATAGTGTAAAACTGTATATTTAATGAGGGAAAGGGGAGGAAGGGGGGTAAGAAAAGCACTCACAAAAGTACAGATTAAAATAGCATTGTGTGATAATAATCACCACCATCCGGTTGCTGTGCTCCGTTCTGGGGGAAACCCCGATCTCAAACAGGATGGGTCACAGCAGATGTCCAGGGCCAGTAGATGTGGTAAAAGTGTCCAAGGATCGTAGAAAGTTGCTACTTGCTTGCAAGCCTCTATGGTGCCAGCGCTTGGATCAGTTCACTCCAGCGCTTCGTGATGACGTAATGTCAATGCGTCCGACGTGATGACGCTCCCTGATGCGTTTCGTCACTCACGGGTGACTTTCTCAAAGGGAAGTGGGGAGGAGAGACACGGCCATCCTTTATATACACATACTAATACTGATAGTTCAGTGGACCGCCCCTACTCAGCTGAAAGGTACTTAATGCAATCCAGGCTGATAACAACAAATAAACGCATTAAAATTGGCCTAATTATATTGGAGGAGACTGAAAAGAATATATAACACATAGTACAACCCATATGACTTATACCACAATACTAAGAGTGATATATGTAGGAATTAATTATAGTATATGCAAAACAAATGTTAAAAACCATATATATCTTCCTCCCCTCCGCAAACACGCATAGACCCACTTACCCCTCTCCGTAGCTCGTGTACGCACGCAACGCCAACTATTCTGAAGGTATATCGCAATATGAAGACCCCCAAAAACAAGCAACAACACCCGAACACAAAACCTACACAACAAAACACAAACAATAATGCCACCAAGAAACCATACAATCCAGATGCTTACCCATGCAAAAGAAGACAAAAGCCACCTGAGCTGACCAGACCAGTCACTTCATTCATCAATAAAACACAAGCACTCTAACAAACATCCGAATGAGTAAACCACAGATGTGTTATCAGCACTAAAATCACATTTTAAATTCTCATATCTGATGTACCAAGATTATATTACCACCTTTAACAATTCTACATCCAACAATTCCTACATTCAAGAAACATAACCTATCACACAACGTCCTTATAGAGCACCGGTTGTGACGCCAATGATTTTTCCTATTTGTAATATCACACACATCAACTAACATTTAGGATCAACAACTAACCTTACTACAACATGCTGGGCACTAATGCGGAATCAACCCATTATGTTAGGCAACACATGATAAAACCCAAACAACACACCAAAACAACATCCTTCACACCAAACTACATTATGCACACACATCACAGTGTTCCTGAACACCAAACACATATCACACTTAAGGTTTATCAAGGTCTCACAACATCACCACCACAATCCAAAAGTTACCCACCTCCAATATCGGCACAACTATCAGGACCACCACACTAACAAAAACAAAAAGGACACACCATTCAAATATTTGTACAACATCCAACCCCACATTCCCAATCCGTTCACTAACCCCCTCCAACATACATGTAAACCAATGGAATGTAAACCACCTTGAAACAAGACCAAATATATACACATCCTGGATAATCATCCCATTGTAACCATCTCAAGGGAAGTCGAACCATACCACACAGCCAGAGCTATCAAACAAAACCCAACCAAATCTACCTCGTCAGATGCCCGACACAACATATCAGCATTCTCAGTGGATAGATTCACCGCCCATAGTCAAGCTTGCGAATACATTTGAGGCCAGGTGGATGGGGTGTAAATGAATGCCTAGTAGTTCAGCACACTCGTTTAAAATTGGTCCTTTGGAGTCTCTTCTCAGCCTTTTGGTATCCTCACAAAGCACCTGAAATAAAAAATAATGACAAATCTTCTGTTACTTCTTTTATTATGCTCAATGTCATCTATTGTCTGGTCCCTCTGACATCATCGTCCCAGTCCCGTTCCGGAAAATTAGCAGCAATACTTGCTTGATACATGGTTTCTAATTTGTCAACCATCTCCATCACAACATATAAGTTTATTTGGTCCTTATTTTCTCACATTTCACAACCTATTTGACTTTAGACACTTTTAGATCTGAAATTTAAAATTTACTAAATTAAAACCACCCATTTACACAATAGCATATCAATATTATATCATCTTTCCTATTTTATGAGCCATTTTTTAAATATATTTTTCATATCATTCACACACCCACGCATTTAGATTTGTATCATAGTTTATATGTAAGTTGGGTGTAGAGTTTATTTTTAGTTATGGTGTACACTTAATAATCTAACCCATTTTTATTCCCTTATGTATATATTAACAGATGAGCACTCAAAGTTCACAACACTGGGAATCTGACCCTCACTTCCACCACTTTGTTATTAGTTATTGATCCCCTTCATAGGTTGTATTTATGATTACTAGTCATTTAAGTCAATTCATGGTTTAATAGAGGCAACTAGTTGTAGTTTATTTATCATTTTTTCTCCAATATCTCCTTTATTCGTGGCATAATGATCTTCACTCTAAACTATGTGTCAATACATGTTTAATGTTGACAATACTCTTCTATATTCTCTTGTATATTTTTCTTTTGTATTTTATTATACATTGTTTTTTTGTAATATTATATTATTATTTAGATATTATTTTATTTTCAATACGAGAAATAGTGGGTGTATCTATGTATCTTTCCCATGCTCAATATGACTTTATATTGCATGCATAAGCCTATACTATCGAATTAATTATAGTATATGCAAAACAAATGTTAAAAACCATATATATAGAGTATAGGCTTATGCATTGCAATATAAAGTCATATTGAGGGCGTGCTCTCTGACGGCTTGGGAACCGGGGGGGGAAGGAGCGGGGGGAATGAGTGGGATCGCAACGCTCCCATCACCCGGCGCGGGGCTCTCTGACCGCGGGAGCCGGGGGGAAGCGGGGACATAGGGGACTGCCCCCGCCTCAACTCACCGCAGGCGCGCTCTCGACGGGGACGGCGGGGGAAGCGGGGGGGAGGAAGCGGGGAATCCCCCGCTCACATCACGGCGCGCTCTGACACGCGGACCGGGGGAACCGGGGGGACATGAGGGGCATTTTTTCCCCCGACCCCAGTCACCCGCCGCGCATCTTGACAAGGACCGGGGGGTGGAAGGCAGGGGGGTGGGGAAACGGGGAGCATGAGGGGGCATCCCACGCTCCACAGTCACCATAACTGCGGCGGCAGGTAGCACAGGGGAGGGGGAGGGAGGTGGGGAAGGGCACAGATAAAATTAGCTGTCCCATCCCTCCATGGGGAAGAACAATGGCGCTCGTTGGGGGTTGATCTATTATGAGAGGTGGCGCGCGCCACAAAGCCTGGGACAGGAGCCGCGCCACATATCTGTCAGGTAGGGGGTGAGTTTTTTTTTTTTAGCCAGCGCGAGAAGGGAAATTCTGAGCGGCGAGCAGGGAAAATTTTAAAAACAGAAAACATGTGCTGCTTGGCCAAGAGTTATCGCCGGGCGGTTAAATCCACCCCGCCCGAGGTAAATGTCAGTAAAGGTATGGATGTGTCGAACACGTTGGGAAGAGAGTAGAGATAGTAGATAGAGATCAGAGTAGAGAAAGAGTATGAATACTAGGATTTTTATATATATATATATATATATATAAGTATATATTACACACACACAACTATAAATATAGTACAACTATACACTTTATATAATATATATATGAATTTATGAGAGAGATACTATTTTCTATATATATATATATAGATACACAACGTATTTAAACTCATGCAGACAGGTAGTGAACCAGACTTTAAATACACACAGAATGGTAGTGGGAAAAAAAAGTTCATTTGGCGGTGTGTTATTAATGAATGGGGCTGTCTAAGGCACTATTTGTAACACAGTGCGTCTTTGTATTTTTCAAGAAAACTCAATGTTACTGAAATAAAAGTGTGGAATGTGTTTCACAAACGAGATGAAAAAAATGATACATGTTTTTCCCTTATAGGCTATCCCTAACCACAAAAGTTAAACCAATTAAACGGACACATCACAAATTGGCAGTTTGAAATAAGGAGTAAAAAGATAGTTACTTTGTTGACCTTGGAAAACGTAAACACAGGAAGTTGGTAGCATTGGGCAGAAGGCATTTTGAGAGACGAAAGAACACAGAACTGCACCCAAGCTTCTTGAGTGTACTCTGATGGCTGATGAATCGTTAACAAATATGGAATCCCCTCTTAGGTATTATAAAGTAATGCGTTTCAGAAGCCAATTTTGAACAGTCGCGGACACAAAAGCGAGCAACGCCAAATGCTATGTTGATCGAGCTAAATATCATATTACCAAGGACGTAGGCATCGCGGAATTTTAATTATCAATGAAGACTTCACTTTATCAACTCTAATGACTTTTTGAACGTGTGCAGGAAAAGCTAGAACACACCTATGGTTTCGTGAAGTTGCAAAGGAAAAAGCTTTTTAAGCCTGAGAAGGGGAGCATATATTGTTCGTGAGAAGGCATATTTATTACCTAGGCCAATAGCAATGGATCCGCTACGCTGTGGTCTGTGTGAATCGATACATGAGGCCATCGTCTGCACACCTCATCCTGAAACCACATTGTACAAGACAAAAAGTACTTCGATTATGTACCAAGCCTTTCAGCGACAAAAGGCATATGGGAATGGAACCCGAGAAATGAACCCTACCTCTCGCGACCAATGTTTGAAGAAAGCACAGAGTGCGATCCTATGAGGAGCTTCATGGAAGGAGATGTGTGTAATTACTGGAGTGCAGCGGGTGGGTCAAGCGTTGGATGAAGAAATGCACTCTTGCATTTTCTGGAGCGGACCAGTTGCAGCCAGACGAAGACGTTAATTCTAGAACAATGGTATAATATAACAACCGTTAGGTTGACTGGCGTTTAAATGTTTTTTTTTTTTTTTTAACCCCACTTTCACTTCAATGACGTGGATACAGCGTTAACATTGAGACTGCATAACATGTAGCGATCACAAAGAAATTGTTGCCGAATTGACAATATAGTAGTAACCTGAATGGAGAGTGTACACATTGACTGACGGAACTAAAATATACCGTACTGTTACTATCCTTTAACCATATTAGAACATTTTAACATAACTCTAAACCACATACATTGTTTGGTATCATCGCAAACATTAAAAGGGGTCCACCAGTATGACGGGTGGGACCGTGTCGATGCGGCCAGGGCGACCTTAAAAGGATTACGGCATGTATAGTCCGCCCCCAAGCGACGTGCGCGCCTCAAAGCCTATTGGCTGTCAGTTTTGTTATACGTAAAGGTTAACTGCAGTGGTATGTGTGCGGCCAGTGGTTTGTAGGCGTAAACTGGGCGTTAGGGACAGGAAATTGAGTGGGAGGAGTGTGCGTATGCGTTTAACGCTGGTTAACATGGACGCTCACACGTATGCATTTGCCCATGTGTTATCGGCCGTCCTTCTGTCCAAACACGTGTGTCTGTTTAAAAAGAATACAGATGTATCGTTTGAGAACCGAATGTAGTTTCGTATTCATTGTATTGAAATAAAAGATTTTATGTTTAATCGGTTATTTTCGAAGATGTAATGACACGGCAAAGACGCTGGGAGATGGTTTGCGCAGGCTAACAGTTAGGCAGCCAAGAAGCGATGAAGTGCGGTGCGCACAAGAAGATTGTGCGCCGCACATTTTTCAGTATACAGGGCAACGTTCACATGCATATACATAGTATGTCTTGCCTGGACAAAGGTTTAAAGAAACATTACATACTGATGTAGCTTAGTATAGCAAATATAATGAGTGACGTGTGTACTGTACAAATCATATGAGCTGTGTAACGCGTGTGTCACGAGGATGACATATATAGTAAGGTGCCCTATTTGACCATTCATGTGTTTGCTGGATTCAGAGATGTAGGGAAGATACAACGGGATCAATGTATGATTCCGAAGAGTTACATTTATATGAGATGATTGTGAGGGAGCCACCGACTACTATACTACCATATGGAATAATTTATTATTGCTGTGCGAGCGACTATTAACAAACAATTGTGGATTGATTCATATGCCTGATATTGCCTAAGCACTTAATGGAACATAATGATGGGTGCAAAAGGGCGCTCATGAATTTTATTGAGTGATCTTAAGGACTACTATCATTTTATGGCATGGTGTGTTTTTATTATAAAACACATTCCACCACTCTGCAACACATTTGTGTATCGTCTATTGTGTAATGGAAGGGGTATGACTGTCGAAACTAGGTAACAATAATAATAAGAATATAAATAATAATTATATGAGCACTGTTAATGTATAGCGCGGCAAGTTGACACAGCGCTTTAACAGACAGATTTTCGACTGAGGTCCGGCCCGTGGAACTTACGAATTTTTTTTGCCGCCTGGAGCACAGGGAGGATAAAAGTGACTGCCCAAGGGTCACAGGAGCCGACACGGGAATTGAACCAGACTCCCCGCTTCAAAATCTCAGTGCCAGTGTGTGTTCTTTACTCACTGAGCCATCTTCCTGATCCCATGGTAAAGGGACCACTTGACACCAACTAGCCCATTTATTGTTAAAAAATCTCTTGTACATGGGTACTTTAGTGATATTAAAATGGTTTGGGATCTGTAGCAAATAAGTTATTGGCAGTGTTGTGGTCCCCTACAATGCATGATGTCTGGAATATGACCATCAAAATTCATGTAATGAAACGTACGTTCTGTGTATATTTCATTAACCGAACTAAACATAGTTTACTGTGTTATTAAACGTCTAAAAATACAGTAGTATATTCAATATGATATATATAAGTACCATAATATAAAGCTGGTGTTATCATTGGTCGGTGTTATACATGGATCACTACACACATTGATACAGACACAAACAGTTGTCTTAAAAACGTGTGTCTATGCTACTGTGCAACGTGATTGACGTTACAATGTGAGAAATATCTGATAATTATCTCATGATAAGATGAAAGTGACGTGATTTATATTGCAAAAGATATACAACATGTGTCAATATTGGTAAATTAAGAAATGCTAAATGACAGCGTATACTTTAGCAACAAAATTGTGTTTCTGTTTACAGTTTTACACTTGTACAATAGGAACACCACACGACGGTGTGCTTATACATACACATGCACAAATGTACAGTGATATGTGGCTATTAATTCCTAGAATTAAAAAAAAACCCCAAACCTTAGCATTGTAAATAAAGATGTAGTACGCATTGTTGTGCATACAGCCAATTCATGGACATGTAGTGTTATGGATCAGTCAATTTCATCCGTGATGAATGAGCTCCCGTAGTAAACAAATCAAGTCACAGTTATCCCATGTCTCCAAATACATCTAATTACCTATTAATGGAATATAAGGAAACATACATAAGTAAAATGTGATGAAATGGTGGTAATCATTTCTAAACAATGACAGAAAGCTCAAGAGTAGCTTAAAGGCATATAACTGATACAGAAAGAACTGTATGGAACATTTTGGTTGGTTAAAAACCAATAGTTGGGTTTTGACTTCACATAATTATAGGAAGATGATGTAGGCACATCTTATGAGAGATGTCAGAGCAAATAGTACATACCATGATCAGTCAGACTGTGAAAGTATTACCTATAATGTCAGAAGAAACATATATTAAATTGCAAACAGGAACTTCAGCATCTCTAGTACTGTAAACCACACAGCAAAGGTGTATTTGGTGTTAAATGTGCAACACCACTGTAGATTTCCTGACATTCAAAATGTAAATCAGTCCTGGGTACACATCATATGGATGTACAGTACATGTTACACTGCGACCAATAAATTGTATGTAGCATACTAGAGAAGAATGAGGGAGTATGGGGCATAATCTATGGTATTGTGTCGCAAAGGGAACAACACAATGCTAAGAATATTAGTGCTTTGTTACCCCAGTTGTATTCAAAGATACCACAACTAAAGTACAAGAGAGGAGGGATTAGACGACTGGTGCAACAAAAACATATGGTGCCAATCCCTTGTGCACACAGCGAGAGAAGAAGGTGTGTGCAGCCGCATGATCATCTGTGTCTACCAGAAGGGCATATGATAAAAAAAAAATTAGTTGTTAACGATAACATAAGTAAGTAGAAAAGTAGAACTTGGAACATATAGGTTTACTTACAAGAAAAAAAGAAGAATTATTGTATGAGATTCTGGGTGTCTGGCCACCACTGGCTGGTTTTGTTCTATTTCAGCAGCTAACATGGTGGGGATGCTCGTCTACCAAGGCTCAGCATAGGTCTTTGTAACATTGTGCCTGAGTGCAACATTGTGCAAAATTGCAAACATGGCTAGGATATTATCAACACTTTTTGACGGTTGTATAGAAGAGCCCCACCAGTTTGTCAGAGACACGAATCTGGGTTTGAGTAGGCCCAAATGTCCCTCTCTATAAAGATCTTGAGATATATGGGATCTGGGGCATTGTACCTGTCCTCTGATTCAGTTTGAGGGTTAGCACCGGATGTCAAGAGGCCACGCATTGTAACTCCGTATCACGAGTACACCTATAAGAAGGAGACAACCATAATAAGCTACATTAGTGATCAAATTGTGACAACTGCCAACATTCCTAATAAAAATGTGTTTTGATTGTATAACAGTAATGTGTACTAACCACACAGAGGCCAACCCATGTTCAAATGTCCCTCTTCGAAACGATGGAAGACTGAGAGTTCCTCAGGATGGAGGAATAGTGACGTGGAACCAGGGAATTGGGTACCACCATGCACTTATCCTCACGTGGCATCACATACCACCGTGTACATGAGGGTGAATGTTTGGTAGTGCTTACGATGTGCGGTACACATGTCCTGCGACTAGGTGCCAAATCAAAGCAACATGTGTGCAATCGATTGACCAGCACACATGGTATCCTGCTATATTATTAAAAGCCAGTCCTGATTTCCAGCCACTAGTCGCTCTGTGGAAAGATGAATTATAATTTCCTTAGCGAGTCTATCGAATGAAGAGAAACGGGTCAAGGCCCGCGGAATGTAGATTGCGAGACCCCGCCCACTATGCCCACAGTTGTCTGGGTATGACCGGGAAGCAAGATAATGTAATGAGCACAGCCATTTAACAAGCCAGGAGTGCACGACTCTGGCTGTGGAAAAAAATCTAAATCTCCCCTTATATCCTGGATAAAGAGATAAGATGGCTGCTGAACGTCAAACGATTAGCGACTTACAATCTCTCCTACAGCTCATCGGGCGCCATCTAAAGGGTTCTCTCCCTGTACAGACGCGGACGAGCCGCAAACAAACTTTCTCCTCTGTCATTCTCCTCTGATCTCCTGTCCCTCTAACCTGTTCCCTCGCCTGGGAGTCCCGAATCCCTTGTTCACCTGTCGTATCACGGTGACTGCTCCCCGTGTCACTGTTCCCTCGGCGTGTCCCTCCCTTACGCTAATATGATTCTCTCTGCAGCATCAAGCATGTCATAGAAGAACAGAATGTTTCCTCGTATCCTAAACACATCTCACATTTTTGAAGTAGTGGAGCTATGCTGTGAATGAAGCAGGTAATGGGCGTTCCTTTAAATAGGTATTGTGATTGTAAGTGGGTTGACATAGTAAAATGCAAGGTGTTACTACATAGATCACAGTTACTATGTGGCAAGCTGGTGAGAGTTGTTGTTATAAGTATTTGGTTGGTGTAATTCTGCAGGGATGATGATATTTGGCAATAGATTGTGACGTGCAACCTTGTAGAAAACATTGCTTTGCCAAAGAAAATAGTTGCATGTTGCACTGCATGTAACACTTGTGAACGAGCAACAGGCAGTCATGTAATAGAAAAAGGCCTGAAGATGAGTGGGAAAAGTTTTGGGAACAGTGGTGTAATTGCATGTTATGTACACTGTTGGACAACAAAGTGAATTGTCGGTGTCAATGCATCCATTTCTGTAATGGGATAGTTGCTATAGAATGAGTTTCACAAGGTGTACCCAATGAGGGAAGTTACTGTTACATGTGTGTATAAGTTAGGTTTTGTGAGAGTGCTTGTAATGCTACGGTTCCAAGTAAAATGCAATGTGAGTTGAGCGTTCCAATAAGTGACGTCATGAAACATAGGGGAGGACCCAAAAACTAGATGTAAACATGCGGAGACAGATGACATGAACTGTTTTAAAGATGGCGGTCACATTACAAAGCATTTGTGTAATGTAAAGGAACATGAATTACGGTGTATGTGTGACATGTCGTGTAAGGTGTAACATCCAATGTAAATTTAAGTGTTGCTCAGTCAGAAAATGTGTGATTATGATGTGAGGTTCTCCTAAGAGTTAGTTGAGTATAGTATTTTCCCTTAGGCAAATTAATCACAATGAGTAATGTGACCCGCAAAATGTGATGAAAAACATGTAAAAGTATAAGTTATGCAATAATACACGTCAGCTGGGACACCAATGCAGGGAATGCCCCCACACTGTAAGCAAATGCCTTTTTGTTATTGTGAGCAATGAAAAGCTGTAAACAGTACTATACATGTTATACGTCCACGCTCCATTGACTCCATTGTGTCACGAGAAATTTTGTTTCTAAGTGCGGTGTCTGGCAGCCTTAGCGATCGGTTCTCCCCTCCCAAAACTGCCAACTTTAGTGGCAGGGAGATAATTGGCATAAACATCTCAAATTTCGTAGTGTCCGATCATGCCGCCGATAAGCTGTTTTTTTTGTTGAATCCAGACCGATTTAAAAGGGGCGGCATCAGTGGCGAAACAGCCTTATCGGAAGGCCAAGAATGGCCATAACAAAAATAATCGGCTCCGAAACTGGCGAAATCAAGCATTATCGGCGCTTATGAATCTCAACCCAATTTGGCATAAAATGGCGATGATATCCCTTATCAACGCTACTGCATGAGGCCCTTTAGTGTGTCGTCCCATGGCTCTTCCATATTGATGAGTCTCATTAAAATTGAAATGCTGGGAACTCTGTAATCTCAGGCCCCTGGTATAAAGTTTATTAAACACTAGTTTTTCCAAGGGCGGTTTTGTTCCACCATACTCTAGTTTTTTCTGAGTGGACTAATTTAAGGGTGGATGCTATCCTTATCTTACTGGGGGAAAAGAATACTGTGTAGAAATCCTCCTACTTGAATAGACAAAAGATCTCATTAGCGACTAGATAAACGCTTCTGCATCATTGCTGCTTATACTCATCTGTCTAGACTTTGTAAGGAGCACCCAGATCTACAGTAAAACACCAAACCAGAATGTTAATTATTTAAAATAATAAAATCCTCTAGTTGGTGAAACAAATCGAGCTAGAGAAGCAAATATAAAAAAACGCACACAAAAAATAAAATATTGCTCCAAACAGGAATACGTGGGCTAAACCTAGACCCTAGATTATCACTGAATACTGGTATCAAAAAATAACTCAAGAGCAAAAGTCCATCAGCCGAATTAAATATTTAAGGAAGACTGTTGGTGCGTGAGGGATGAGAAATATATAAAACACACAAAGAAGAACAAAGACAATCCCTTCAATAGCACTCTAAAACTATTAACCACAAGAATATTAATGTTAAAATGTTGGTGAAAAGAACTGGTGATCCCTCAAGTGCAGAAAATGAAAAAGATCTTTTATTAATAGAAAAACATGAATGACTACCTTAAAAACATACAAACAAGCAGATGGCAGCTCCAAGAACAAGAAAATAAACAAACAATGACTCACTGGACAAAATATATATAAAGGCTAACTTGATAATCTAAGAACTATGAGGTGTCCAAATAATAAAGTAATACACCAAATCTAAGCTATAAATTCACAACAGAAAAAAAAGCCTTTGTTAAGCAAAAAACCCTTGCTAACTCAAAGAATATACATCTAGATGCACAGGGAACAATAGTCATTTAATTAAACCTAACACATGCATGGGTTTGGCTAAGGACAGGGTAAACTGAATTGTCTACTTCTACAAGCGACTCAAAGAACATGGGGAGAAAACAAGATGTTACAAGAATCAAACCCTGCGCCAGCAATGGAAAAATGTAAAAAATAGAGGTATCACACAGCTATGGAGTATTAGAGTCTCTGGGATCCAGGCAAAGTTGGTTGCGGCTGGATGGGATCCATCGCGCGGTCACGTCCGGACCCATTGTTTCCCATCGGGGCGTGCCCACGCGGAGTCCGGCTCAGCCCACAGGACAGCACCGTGTCCGCGCAGGCCACACACAGCCAGCCGATGGGTCCAGCGCAGGCCCACACACAGCCCCGATGGTCACGCCCCGGCCCAAAATACAACGATGTCCCCCGCCCGGCCCCACATACCCCGATGTCCCCGCTGGGCCCCCACATACCCCCGAGTCCCCCGCAGCCCCCACATAACCCCGCCGATTGTCCATGAAGGCCCCCACATGGCCCCGATGTCCCGTGAGGCCCATATGCCCCGAGTGTCCCCGCGCAGGCCCCCAAACCTTCCCGATTGTCCCCACAGTCCCCAATGCCCCCGTGTTACCCCGCAGGCAGGCCCCCACACAGCCCCTATGTCCCCGCAGGCACCCACATACCCACGATGTTACCCCCACGTCGCCCCCGTAAGGCCCACCACATGCCCAGCAGGCCCCCCACGGCCCTGAGTCCCCCACAGGCCCCCAAAACATCCCCAATGTACCCCGCAGGCCCCAGCATGGGACCCCAATGTCCCAGCAGCAGGGGGCGCCACATGGCCTCGATGTCCCCGCAGGCCTCCCAAAACAGATACAGATTCCCCATAACGCAGGGTGGCGCACAAGGTATACCAGCGACAGAGTGTACACTGCAGGCACCCACACGGCCCCAAGTCCCCCAGCACGACAGCCAACTTGACCACACAGACCCGATGTCACGGGCCGGAGCCATATCAAACAGCTACGCAGGCCCGCCCACACAGCCCACAATGTCCCTCAGCAAGGCACACCAAATAACACACGCAGGCCCAACAATACATAACCAAGATTGTACCAAGGAAGGAACGAACTGAGTGTAAAATGAAGGAACAAAAAATGTTCAGCACAACAGGCAAAAAAGATGTAACATAGAAGGAAAATTGAGGTAGAACAAGAAGGGAAAAAGATAATAAAAAGAACCATTGGTGAGTGGGAATAAAGGATAAGTAATCTTAGTGTTGGTAGTTGGGTGTGTAGTGTTAGTGTGTGTGTGTGTGATGTGATGTGTAGTCCGCTGGGGTTGCGCTGACTGCGTGTGTGTGTGTGTGTCGCATGTGGGTATTGTGTGTGTGTGTGTGTGTTGTGTGTGTGGTGTGTGGGGGGTGTGTGGGTAGGGTTGCGTGGGTGTGAGAGGGTGGGGCGGGTGAGTGATGAGGGTGGCGTGTACGTGAGAGGGTGTGGTTCTGGGAGTAGGGGTGTGTGAGAGAGAGGTGTGCTGTTGGTCACCCGAGTGAGAGGGTGATTGTGCGTGAGAGGGGATTGTGAGTGAGAGTGGTGGTTGGTAGTGAGAGGGTGGTTGCGAGCGAGGGTGTGTTGTGTCACACTCTCCACGGGTGGTCTACCCTGGCCCTGGGTAGACCCTCTCCCTGTTGTCACACTCCTCCCTGTGTCACCCTCACCCTGTTGTCACCCTCACCCTGGACCTCACCCTGTCGTCACCCTCTCACCTTCTCCCTGTGTCACCAGGGTGTCGTACACCGACTTTCTCCCTGTGATCCCCCAGGCTTCTACCCCCACGGGCCCGTGTCGGGTTCCGTGCTGGGGCCGCGGCCCGTTTCGGTTTTTTGCCGCCGGCACGGGGGTTTTCCTTGTCCCCGCCCGCAGGTTGTAGGACGGTGGGTGGAAAAAGGGAAAAAGGGAGAAAGGGTGGGGGGATAAGAAGTATGAGGAGGGGGGCGGGGGAATGGGGGGGAAAAGGGGAAAGTGGTGGCGGTGGATTAATCTCCCGCTGAGGGAAAGAGCGAACAGATTTCCGTCCCGCCCGGCGCGCTCTTTATTGGGCAGGTAGTCAAATCTAGCACGGGTCACCATCTCCCCCCTGGTCACCATTTCTCTAACTGTGTTGGGTTTTTGTGGTCACACTCTCCTGTTGTCACCCTCCTCCATGCTGTCACCCTCTCCCCTGTGTAACCGGTTCTCGCTTTTGTCACAACATCCTGGTGGCACTGGATCCCTGTGTCACCTCACCCCTTGTGTCACCTAGCCCTTCCCTGTATTTGTCAACCCTCTACTCTCCCTGTGTCAACCTTCTCCTGGGTCCCGTCTCCCTGTTGGGGCACCTTTTCTTCCGCTGGTGTCACCCTCTACATTGTTGGCACCTCTCTCTTGTGTCAGCCTAGCGCAGTGTTGTCACCCTCTCCCTGTGTCACCCCTATCCCTGTGTTCACTACTCTCCCTGTGTCAACCCGTTCACCCTCAACATTGTGTTCACCCTCTCCCTGTGTAACCCTCTCCCTATGTAAACCCTCTAACTCTCCCGTTGTAGCTCTTCCCTGTGTCACCCTCTCCCTGTTGTGTCACCTCTCCTATTGGTTTGTCACCCCTCACACTGTGTCAACATATCACTGGTACACAATTCCCCCTCTACCATGTGTCACACTTCCCTGTTGTGTCACCTGTCACCCTCACCCCGTGTTCACGCAACCCGGTGTCACCCTCATCCTGTGTCACCCTCACCCTTTCCCTGTCTCCTCTCGGTCAGTCGCATTCCCTCTTAGCAGTCTTCTCTGTCCACTTCTCTGTCCGCACTTCTTTGTCGCACTCTCTCCTGTCGCACTCTCTCTGGTCGACACTCTCTCTGTCGCCACTCTCTCTGTCGCACTGCTCTATGTGCACTCTCTCATTCTCTGGGTGTCTCTTTCATTATCTGTGTGTATATGTTCATTCTCTATGTTGTCTCCTCTCATCTTTGTGCTGTCTCTCGCATTCTCTGTGTGTCTCTCTCAGTCTCTGTGATGTCTCTCGTCATTCTATGTCGTTGTCTCTAGGGTCGTTCTCTGTGAGTCTCTCTCTTCTCTTGTGTATCTCTCTTTCTCTGTGTGTTCTCTTCTTTTCTGATGTTGTCTCTCTCTTGATCTCTGTGGTCTCTATGACTTTCTGTGGTCTCACTCTTTCTCTGTGTGTCTCTGGTCTTGGTTCTCTGTGTGTCTCTCTTTTCTCTGGAGTCTCTCTCTTGCTCTGTGCGTCTCTCTCTCTCTCTCTCTCTGTGCTTCTCTCTCTCTGTGTCCTCTCTCTCTGTGCGTCTCTCTCTCTCTCTCTCTGTGTGTGTCTATCTCTCTCTGTGCGTCTCTCTCTCTCTGTGTGTCTCTCTCTCTGTGCGTCACTCTCTCTCTCTGTGCGTCTCTCTCTGTGTCTCTCTCTCTCTCTCTCTCTGTGTCTCTCTCTCTCTGTGTCTCTCTCTCTCGCTCTGGTCTCTAGTCTCTGTCTCTCCGCTCTCTCTCTGTCTCTCTCTCTCTCTCTCTCTCTCTCTCTGTGTCTCTCTGTGTCTCTCTCTCTCTCTCTCTCTCTCTCTCTCTGTCTCTCTCTGTTTGTCTCTCTCTGTGTGTGTCTCTCTATGTGTCTCTCTCTGTGTCTCTCTCTGTGTCTCTCTCTGTGTTGTCTCTCTCTCTGTGTCTCTCTCTCTGTGGTATTCTCTCTCTGTGTCTCTCTCTATCTGTGTTGTTGTCTCTCTCTTCTCTCCTTCTCTCTCTCTCTTCTCTCTCTCTCTCTCTCTCTCTCTCCTCTGTGTGGTCTCTCTGTCCTCTCTCACACTCGGATCTATCTTATTTACCCTATATATTTAACTGCCCCTATACTTACACCGAGAATATGACCTACAACTTCTTTATTCCAGATCTTTTTCAGAGCTTCACACGGAAGGACATCGGAATCCCCCTAGAACCCAGAGACGGTAGGGAACCTCCCCTCCAATGTATAACATTGCGGAAATGATGGGGGTACACGGGACATTGAGGGGATGCGGATAGGTTAATGATCCCCCAGGTGGGTTGATGCTTTAATATTGTCGACGGGCGTGGGGCGTCCAGGAAACTGAGTTAGTTGGGTTCAGGAAACATTCCTGACACACACACACCACAACATACACGTAACAAGGACCGATTGTAGATATAAGTAATACAATAAATAAACTAATGTTCAGAAGAAGCGAATGTGTTCTCCCTACTTGATTTATTCTTTTTTTTTTTAAAGGGGCAGGGTTTGGGGACGGACTAGGGCGAGTGGGGGGTGAGGAGCAAGGGGCGAGGCGAGGGGGGTTTTTGTGGTCGAGGAGAGGGGGGGAGTTTGGGTGATGTCGAACAATGAAGGATAGAGGACCTAGTACAGAGAACATAACGACACAAGACAAACAAACCACACAGAAAAGTAGTACACCACACACACAACACAACACACACCAACACACACACACACACACCACACACAAACACACACAAGCACACAAACACAACACACACACTACACACACACACCACACACAAACAGACAAGTACACTACACATATACAAAACACACAACAAAAAAAAAAACAACCATCATATATATAACATAAGTAATTACATATAAAATATCTGTGTGGATGCTGTTGTGTGTGTGTGTGTGTGGGTGGGTGTAGGTGTGGTGTTGTGTGTGTGTGTGTAGGTGTGTGTGGTGTGGGTGTGGTGTGTGGGGTGTGTGTGTGTGATATATTATATTATATAGTATGGAGCAGGGACTAAAGAACCATAGGCACTCCGCTTGAAATAGAAATTGGGATGGCAAATCCTGTACGTAAAGTAAATAGGCAATACGATCCGCCTGACATGGACGAATATCAGAGGGCAGCACATCCAAATGATATGCAAAAATCCTGGTATTATGTCAAACTAAAAACCATATCCAACGTTTGGTCCTAACGGGACCTTGATAAGGTCCCGTTGGGAGGACGAAAACTTGGAGAGATGGTGTTTGTTGAAGAAGGATACACACACACACACACACACCACACACACACAAAAACACACACACACACACACACACATAACACCACACACACACGACACACAACGACACACAACAGAGGACACGAGAGATATATATATATATATATATATTATATATATATATTATATATATATAGGCCAAACCCCCAAAAAAAAGCAGCGCCTCTAGAAGGGGTGGTTTGTGATTACATTTTCTAGAATTTACGGTGTGGGATTACTTAAATAAGTATAGGAGGAAAGATGAAAATTAAAAAATGAATATGTGAATAAAAAATGAAACTACTCTCATATGGCCGTGATGGCACATAAATAGACTAGATGCCTTGCCTTCAATAACAAGATTGATAACTTAGTGAACAAACATAGCGATATAGTTAAATGAGAATCAACTGTAATACATACATTAAATGAACGTTATCAAATTAAAAAACAAGAAAAGAGGGTAATAAAACCAGTCCTCAAGGAATGATAGTCGCAATGTAGAAAATGGAAGCGGACAAAAGGGTCTCTGGCGCCATCTCAGACTGGACAAAGCAACGTCGCGATAGGGCAACTACAGAGAAAAAAGAAGGACGAGTGCGCGACGCCCCCAAGTGTAAAAACTTGTATATTTATAGGAGGGGAGGGGGAAGGGGGGTTGTAAGAAAAGCACTCACCAAAAGTACAGCTTAAAATAGGCATGGTGTGATAAAATCGCACCATCCGGTTGCTGTGCTCCGTTCTGGGGGAAACCCCGATCCTCAAAACGCGGATGGGTCACAGTCAGATGTCGGGCCAGTAGATGTGGTAATAAAAAGTGTCCAAGGATCGTGAAAGTTGTACTGCTGCAAGCCTATATGGTTGCCAGCGCTTGGATCAGTTCACTCCAGCGCTTCGTGAGACGTCATGTCAATGCGTCACACGTGATGACCGATCCCTGATGCGTTTCGTCATACACGGGTGGACTTCTCACAAGGGAAGTGGTGAGCGGAGAGACACGTCCAGTCAGCGTTGATATACACATATAATACTGAAGTGTCAGTGACCGCGCCCTATCTCAGCTGAAGAGGACCCTTAATGCAATCAGTGATAACAAAAATATAAACGCGATTAAAATTGGCCTAAATTATATTTGGGGAGACTGAAAAGGAAATTTAACACATTAGTTACAACCCAATGACTTATACACACAATAACATAAGAGTCGATTATATGTACAGAATTAAATTATGTATGGATAAACAATGTTAAAAACCTTATATAGATATAGGGAGGCA
>WSYH01004668.1:0-50850 GCA_036426205.1 Ascaphus truei
CTGAAACTATACGTGTGGACTGTTCCCTGACCTCGGCTACAGGCCGTACTGCCACAAGCACCATACCCCTTTGTCCGTACGCTCGCTCTGTGAGTATGGACACTAATTCTGCACTACAGACCGCAGTAGTAGTGACACGTTGATTCTCCTCGCCCAATAGGCAAACAGCAGATCGCGCATTCGCCTGTCAGCACTTCCTGAACAGCAATACCGGCTCCCTACCCGTACCGGAGCAGCGATACGTGGGAAAAAGTTAGTGCTTCACTTTAAGTACATTTTCGTTTTACATATATGCTCTGGACCCATTGAGTACGTTAATGCTGGGTATGCCTGTAACAGATATAGTGTATGACGACGTGATTTTTCTCCCCGCCACCGTCCCCTCGGGTGTCGCTGCCCTGCCGGCGTCTCTCTCGGGCTCTGTGATGTTTCACGAGCGCCCATCCTGCTGGTATTAGCTGTTCGGAGCGGCGTCTCAGCCCTGTCGGTGTCCCCCTCAGCGCTGCAACGTCACTTCCGGTACCAACGGCGTCACTTCCAGTTGCGGCCAAAAAGCAGTGTGACTAGGCAACACATAGGAGCCAAGATTTTGAAGAAAACTTGCATCATTTTGGGACCACTGGAGACCGTCCCTACCAGAGGGTCTGAGCAGGGTGTTACAACTCTAATTACATCACTGTTTATGTTCATTTATTTCAGTGTAATATAATAAGTCACAAATAATATTTAGCACTTGTATTATAACACTCATCATGTTGGTTGTAGAGGGAGCGCCTTTTTCATTTCACCTTATTGTTTGCATTAGCTGTGTAGCCAGGTTTCCCAGATCCTACCCTTATCTCTGTATGCTGGGAGAATAGGGAAGGTCGCAGCGAGTGCAGGGAGCGCTCCGGTGCACCGGAGGCTACGTAGTGACCCGAGCGATCAGGGCGCCGCCATGTTGGATGTTCGCGCATGCGCAGTGGGCCCGTGGAGGTGGTGATGGAGGAGAGGTCGCGCATGTGCGGTAGGGGATTGCTAGAGCCCGCGAAACAGGAGCCAATCCTATAGGGTGTAGCGGATGGGACTACGAGTCCCAGGAGCCTTTGCAAGACCAGGTGACGCCGGGGAGCCTATAGGGCGAGCGGATTCGCAGGAGGAAGAGTTAGGAGGTTGCGCAGGGGAGCACGCCGGGCAGAGACGATCGGGAGGAGGAAGGAGAAGGAGCTCTGCGTGTAGGGAGGCAAGTATTCCCTACACTAGGCCACATACCCCCGGCCCAGTTAGGCCCTGAGTCACAGTGAGTGAAGCTGATGCAGGGACAAGCCCTAGGATAGGAAACATCCCCTTTAGTGTCAGCCCCAAAAGGTATTATACTCAGAGACTGCCGCAGTACTATACAGAGGTTTGGGCTCAGACCTCCGCAAGCACAGCAGCAGCCGACCGGGTGGGATTGCCCCGGAAGGTACCCCGGGAGTGTCTTCATCATCGGATCCTTTGCGAAGTCCATTTGCAGGCCCGAGTGCTGGAGCACTCGGCAGGTAACCTCCTTAAGTGCACCAACTATAAAACCAGAACATAGTGGCTGCGCAGTCACACACACACATATCTTACTTTGGGGGTGAGGTTGTGGTGTGGGGAGTTGGACACGGTGTGGGTACACAGTGAGGGGTCGCGTCCTGCGAGGCGCGTTAGTTATTATTGTGTCTCCTATACAGAGGGACCACTTATTGTATGACACGCAAGGTTATGGTTACCCGTAGTAAAGTCACTGTTCCTTTTATATGCTGTGTGCGTAGTATTATATTATTGTCCTGTGAGGAACCACTCCCGCTCTGCTGGGAGCCCTCGCAGGTGGAGGCGCTGCACTTGGTAAGAGGTTATCTGTATTCACATGTGTTGCCCCAGGCTTTCCGTGGCGGAGGCTTAGGCTCTGCGAGCCAACAGGTTAAACAGCATTGGTAGCACACTGTATTCATAGGAAACAGGGCTACAGCTGTATTTAGCGAAAAAACATACCTGACCTTCTGATCACTTGTTCCTGCTACATAAGTACCTGACCTAACCTGTTCGTGCTGTGGCGGAGGCGGGGGTGTCTGGGATGAAGTTAGTAGGACATGCAGCACATTCCTCCTTTACAGGGGCCTATGCAGAAAGCTCCGTAAAAAAAAAATCGCCACGTGTTTTGATTCGCCATTTTTGGCCGTGTTGCTCTCACGGTATGCAGAAAGGCCCGAATACCAGTGAAAGTAATATTTGTAGAAATGGCGAGTAGTCAGCGGCGTGATTATCGTCTGCGTGAAAATGTGGAAATGGCGTGGAATGTAAATGAATCTTTTTTTTTTTTTTTGCATTGTGCGAGAATCTCGGGAGAACTTCAATTAGTTGAGCGGCCTACTTAAATGGTGTATTTTTGTTCATCTTTCTCTGTGTTGTTGGGAGTGAGTGAGAGACAGACAGAGCTAGTATTTGTGAGGATTTGTGATTGTTATAGTTGGATTGAATTGTGATAGTGTTGTCTTGTTTATTCTTAATATATTTAACACATTTTTTGACTTGTGAGGTTGAAAGTGTTTGTGTGTCATTTAATTTATTATTTGTTATTTGTGAGTGTAAGAGGTATGGAAGGTATGGAAGAGAAGAGTGGGAGTAGGCGTGGGAGTGATGGTGGTGTGATTTATGTGGTGAGTGGTGGGGCTGGGGTGAGTGGTGGGGCTGGGGTGAGTGGTGGGGCTGGGGTGAGTGGTGGTGGTAGGGTGAGTGGTGGTGGTGGGGTGAGTGGTGGTGGTGGTGGGGGGAGGGGGGGTGGTGGTGGTGGGGTGAGTGGTGGTGGTAGGGTGAATGGTGATGGTAGGGTGAGTGGTGCTGGTGGTTGTACGGTGAGTGGTGGTGGTAGGGTGAGTGGTGGTGGGGTGAGTGGTGGTAGTGGGGTGAGTGATGGTGGTGGTAGTGGGGGGAGTGGTGGTGGGGGGGGAGTGCCATTCTCTTGCAGTCTTTTTAGTTGGAAGAAGAAGAGAGCAATCAGCAGCAGCAGCAGCAAACCTCAGTGGTTGGATCTGGGCATTAGAATCCTATTGAAAAAAAAAAGTAATATAAAATTCAACGATGAGGAAAACAGAGTCCTCGTAACGTGTATTTTGGAGAATTATGATCGCCTGTATGGTCATTTAGTAGGTAAGAAATTAATTAGCAATGAGTGTCCCAATTTATCTTGTAATGAATTATATAATTTTTCGTCATTCACATAGAACTGACATTAAAATAAATGCCATTGTATATATGTACAAACATGTTATATATAGTCTTAGCAACCATGTTACAAATAGATGCATTGTACAATAGTATGTAAATATTATAGTTACATCTATATTAATTGTAGACGTATGCCTACAAATAGTTTCTATATACTGTACATGTGCTTAACATACACTCTGGCAAACACCATCTCAAATAAATGTTAGCTGAGTTCACACACTTTATAAAATGTAAACCATAGATATGAAGATATGTCCCGGATCAAGGCTATTTTATTGTATATTTAAAGGAAAGACATCGGTATTGGTGAAGAGGGAATTGTGGGAACACATTCGAGTGTCTGTGTCTGGCTGTGGTAATCAAGTTTGAAGTCATGATAATTGCCGCAAGAGGTTTGACGATATCAAATGGAAATTGAAATCCAAATTACAAACCCAACATTTACATGCTTCAGGCACAGGGGGAGGACCTTCTGCACCCAATCTAAACCTGACTCTGTGGGAGGAGCAGTTGGGTGCTAGACTGCCGCCCATCCAGATAAAAGGCTTGGAAGGGGATCGGGATATCGGGGTGCAGATCATCCGTTTCCCGAAGGTAATTATTTTTGTCGATGAAAACAATTTCATAGTAATTAAGTTTTGTTGTTGTTTTTACAATACTTTCATCAATTATGAATAATTAAAAATGAACAATGTCATCACTTCATAATGAATGGCAACATTATTTCGTGTCATTGTTTCATATTTATTATGTGATTCCAAATGTACACTATTACCCACCCCTTCATACATATATAAATTAAAATTATATGATAACATATGAACATAATATTTGGAATACTTCATTTGTTACGAGGAGTACTGAGAACAATAGAATGAAGTGGGTGGAGGAAGCCATCATCGCCCATTTAGATGCCACTGCTAGGGACCCCATGTATAGAGACATGATCGGGCCCAGCATTTGATTAAGGTATGGGTTGTGGGCCGGAATATCCACCTAGATCGTGTGGAATATATCTCTTAGTTTGGGAAGAGGAATTGTTACTCAGTAAGGGTGCCAGATGGAAAGGGTGGAATGGTCAAAAAGCCTGATCCGGCGCACTACTACTGAAGGTAGCCTTTACTATGTTATGTTTTGCAATGTGTATGCAGATGTATCACCGTGTATATGCATATGGTTATTTCGTTCATACCATGTTATGCCAATTTCCAGGGAGTTGCGTAGTGGGTGATGTTAATGTTAGGAATCTGATTTCTCAGCGCCGTCCGCGCAACACACAAACTACCCTCAAGGAGACTCAGGGCGCGCAGCGCAATCTCTGCTTTCCTGCCTCCATGGGCCGTCAGCTCCTCCGTCCCGCACGCACATGTGTGTCCTCCTCCAATGCTGGTCGCGTGCACACGCAGCTTACAGAGCGCATGCCCAGCATCCACTCTTCTACTTCCACTCCTACTGTGAGGCTCCGCACCCGTACACCGCACGGGTGAAATCAGAGTGCTACCAGTACTCACCTGGGTTGTATCAACCACACCTATCCAGAGAGGCTCCCTGCAGTCCTCCTGACCCGCCTCCATCCCTGATTGGTCAGCCCAGCCTTATCTAGCATGTCTGAGCCCGCACTCATCGCTCGACATAGTCTCTGTATGGAAGTTTGGTGTACTCTTGGTTACTACAGGTTTTGACACGGCTCGTACGATTACCCCCTTTGGCTCTCGACTTCGGCTCTCCTTGGACTACGTATACTCTGGCATCCCACGATCACGGCTTGGACTTCAACCTTCCTCATCTCTCCGCTCCCTGACCTCGGCAAGGCAATCACTATTCTACTCCTACAGTATACCCGGTACCGGCAAGTATTGTCTACGTTACTTACATCGGCCTGGCAACGCTTAATACCACACTCTGGACACGCTGCCTTTGCTGCGGGTGCGTGTATTCCTACCTCCCCTTCAGCATAGGGGACGGGTCTGGTCTGCGGGCAGCACCGGCATAACATTATGTCGAGCCCACAAGATGCAGACCAGACTGAAGTAAGGCAGTTTTTCTCTGATCTGCTTCAGCAAAAACAGGCCATGGCGGAACAAATTGTGGCACTTACTGTCACGGTAAATTGTGGTAGGATATAATATACACAAAATAACTGGGTTGAACTGAACACGACTTAGATATAATAAAGAGAATTTATTCCTTAAAGAAGGTGAACACACAGGATAGTACAAATAACAGACAAGAAATAACACTTACTTAGGGGTTGGGGTGGTGAAGTAATCAGGAACAGGATTAGCAATTCACACAGCAATCAGGCATCAAGTAGTTGGTAAAATCGAAGACAATGAGCATAGGACTAACACTTGTTTATATGTAATTCCAGTACTATACATTATCATTGAGTGCAGGTCATTGGAGAACAATGACCTGCACCCAATCTCTAACGTGGGAACATTGATAGATCATGCCCCCCAGCTAGTTGGTACATGTGTACTTCTGGCCCTGGGGGTCCCATTTCCATAGCCCCACATAAAAGACAGGGTGCCTACATGTCTACCAGACCTGGATCTGGTCAGGAAACCCTTTGTCTGTAAGTGTGAATTATAACACTTACAGACCACTCATGCCCTGCGTTTCTCCACCATAATGTATACAGCCAGAGTGGCTGAACCTTTGATCAGGGGGTCTGTTGCAGACAATGGGTCGCCCCCCTGAGCATTTACATTACACAGATTCAGAAACCTTCGCGGGCTTTTATCCCCACTTCGAAATACAATACATTTTTCAATATCAAGATATATTAAAATAATCCGTTCGGCTGGGCCAAGCAGGCTGAAACTTGCCAGTCCCTCATGCCGGAGGTGACTCTCCATGGTGGCCAAGTTTCAGCTCTCTGCGACCCGCCGAGCCGGAGATACAAAAATACAGTTTAAAACCCTTATTAACTTTAATGCAGGATTCTCCGCTCTAACTAAAATAAATCTCTGCTTTTCACTCTCCCATTGAAATCAACGGGTTCCGCCGCTATAGGCTTTCAATGGAGCAACTCCGCCATTGAAGTCTATAGGAAAACCACAATTCTTTACATTTGCCCATACTCCGTCTGGTTGATCGGAGAGGGTTGGAAATGGCCATGCAGTCATGCCGAAACAGTGACTACATGCGACCCAAATCCCAGCCCTCTGGTCCTCCCAGAACCGGAGATATGGGCTTACACATTATACCCTTTCGGACTTAGCCGTTTTTTCGCGTTGCTCTTCCCTCCGCCATTGGCGTCAATGGCGCGATCCTCTTGGCGAGCGCGACCCATTACGGGGATCCTTAATCCTCGGCCCCAGTGGTGGTCGAGTGTGGGGGTTCCTTGGATCTAGGGGCAACAAGAATTTTATTTCTTGGTGCCTTAGAACCTAAGTTTCCCACGCCAATTGTGTTTGAACTTGAACTAGTGTGATAAAAGCTCTTTTTCAGATATTGTATCCGCTTCTGCGGTTTGCGGTTTGGATGGCTGCCAACCCGTTCCTGGAGGTCGGAGTCGAGGAATCCCCATTGAAATGAATGGCTCCTCCTCTCGGGCGCCACCTGCTGGTCTTCTATGGAAATGGGCCCAAACCGCCGGATTCACCATAGGATTGAATGGAGCTGCAATGGCGACCTATGGGAAACTGCAAAATGGAGCCTGAAAAGGCGGGAACCTGGAACAAAAGGCTATAATTACTTTCTAACTATTAACCCTTCTCCTCCCGAATGGATCCCAGTGTGTGTGTTGGTGCAGACACTGGAATGGTGACAATACATTGTTACAGGGGAATACACATTTGGAGGTTGCAGCAAGGTAAAACCATATTCCTGGACCGCAGTCCAGTTAACCCCTTACCTCCCTGTTGAGGTCAGGGGGTGGCCATATGGGGTGCAACCCCTTTAATATCGGGCCAATCCCCCTCTCCCTCTACACTTACACGTCAGGTCGCCGTACTCTTGGCCCGAGTACCAGCCGCTTCCTCTCCTGCTGTTAATCCCCAGCCCGCAAGCGCAGCTAGCAGCTCTGACGTAAGAATTCCGCCCCCCAAGCTTTACACAGGCGAACCGCAAGAATGTAGGGGTTTCCTCAATCAGTGTGAGGTGCAGTCTGAAATGGCCCCCTATCTCTTCGATACTGGACGTAAGACGGTAGCCTACATTTATAATCTCCTAACGGGCAGCACCCTGGCTTGGGCTTCCCCGGTCTAGGAGCGACGTTCTGATATTACCCAGGATTACCTGGCCTTTATGGCTTAATTCCAGCAAGTGTTTGATTCTCCCGCATGCCGGGAGATGGCATCTGTTTCTCTCCTACAGATTACCCAAGGGCAACGAACGGTGACGCAGTATGCCGTGGAGTTTCGGACCCTCGCAGCCGAGACTAACTGGGGCCAGGAGGATCACGTCTCTGTATTCTGGCAAGGCCTGGCAGATCCCATCAAGGATGAACTCGCTCGTCAACTCAGGCCAGTTCAATTGGAGGTTCTCATCGAACTATCAGTCGGAGAAGATCAACGTATCCAGGTACGCCGCTCCGAGCGTCAGCGCACTCGCTTTCTTAATTTTCAACCTCCCTTCCTCAGTACTCCTGGCAGTACCCCTGCGGTTACTAGTGCAATCACTCCTCTTCGTCCTCTCCTGGAGCCACCAGAGCCGATGCAATGGGGGGTATAACGCATCCGCACACCTATACAGCAATTCCGCTATGCCGGGGGATTGTGTTTCTACAGCGGATATGCTGAACACCTGGTCCAGGAATGCCCCCTGCGGCCGGGAAAATGGGAACACCCAGTGAGTACGGAGGGGCTCTCTCTGGGTGTCATGTCTCCTCGTCCCCTCCATAAGGGAGAACTCCCTAAGAAACTCACCATACCCGTCTCTCTTATAGGCGATAAGTTTCAGACCTCGACCGCAGCGTTCATTGACTCTGGAGCAGGAGGAAACTTTGTGGATCTAGAATTCACCAGGCTGAACCACATACCGATCGTGAGAAAGAAAACTCCCATCGCACTGGTCAGTATAGATGGACTTCCTCTTAACCCTGCATACATCTCCTTAGAGACGGTCCCTCTCCTGCTGACCTCACACCCTCACAAGGAGACCTTAGTCCTCGATGCCATCCATGCTCCTGGAACACCCATTACCCTTGGTCTTCCCTGGTTACAGCTTAACAATCCGCAGATTGACTGGACTTCCTCTTCCCCCATCACATGGAATCCAAGGTCAGGCGTGGCTCTCCAACTCTTGGCCAATATCTCCGTACCTGAGATTACCCTGCCCCTGTCTACCACCAGTTCCGGGATGTTTTCAATAAGGACCAGTCAGATCTTTTGCCGCCTCACAGGACCTACGATTGCCCGATCGATCTTGTTCCAGGTTACAGCTTGCCCAAGTCCAAGACTTACCCCTTATCACTACCAGAGTCACAGGCCATGGATGAATATATCCAGGAGAACCTCAAGAAAGGTTTCATTCGCCCTTCCAACTCCCCAGCAGGGGCTGGCTTTTTCTTCGTGAAAAAGAAAGATGGCTCGTTAAGACCTTGCATCGATAACAGGGGTTTGAACCGCATCACCATTAAGAATCGTTACCCCCTTCCCCTTATTACCGAACTGTTCGATAAATTACAGGGGGCTAAGATATTTTCCAAGTTGGATCTACGTGGGGCCTATAATCTGGTGCGCATCAGACAGGGGGACGAATGGAAGACGGCTTTCAACACATGTAGCGGCCACTACGAGTACCTTGTAATCCCTTCGGCCTATGTAATGCTCCAGCAGTTTTCCAGGACTTCATTAACGATGTTTTTCGTAAGGTACTCAACATTTTTGTAATAGTTTACTTGGATGACATACTGATTTTTTCCAAGGATCTCCAGGATCATATTCGTCCCACTTCCTACGTTATCTCTCGTCTCCGTGAACACCATTTGTACGCCAAGCTGGTGAAGTGCACCTTTCATCAGACCTCTACTCAATTCCTGGGCTACATCATTTCTGACGAGGGTTTTATGATGGATTCCGGTAAACTTCAGGCAATGACTGAATGGCCAAGACCCAATACCCTCAAGGCCATACAACGCTTTTTGGGATTCGCGAATTACTATCGTAAGTTTATGCGTAATTTTTCTACCATTGTGGCACCCCTCACAGCTCTTATGAACAAAGGGGCCGATCCAGCTGCTTGGTCACCCGAGCCTTCCAGGTACTCAAGGAAGCTTTTGTATCTGCCCCTATCCTCCGTCATCCTAACATCGATCTCCCCTTCGTGTTTGAAGTCGACGCCTCCGATTGCGGCGCAGGAGCAGTTCTGTCTAAGAGACCTACGCCCCAAGACAAGTTACATCCCTGTGCATACTTCTCCAAGACGTTCTCATCTGATGAGAGGAATTACGACATGGGTAATAGGGAGCTCCTGGTTGTGAAGATGGCTCTCCAAGAGTGGAGACATCTCCTGGAGGGGTCGAAAGAACCCTTTACTATCCTCACGGATCACAAAAACCTTCTCTACATCGAGAACGCCCGACGCCTTGGTCCACGACAGGCTCGTTGGTCTCTTTGGTCTCTTTTCTTTAACAGATTCGATTTTCACCTTTCTTATATTCCTGGGACAAAAAAACGTAACGGCGGACGCACTTTCCAGACAACATTCCTCTGAGGAGAGACCAGAGGAGTCCTTGGAGACCATCCTTCCACGGGAGAGGATTCTCGCCACATCTACCTTCAAGAACCTTGATAAGATTATGCATTTTCAGAGATGCATTCCTAAGCACTTGGTGGTTCCTGACAACAAACTCTCCGTACCCCCCAAATTTGTTCCTGAAGTCCTGAGTTTGGGGCCACTCTTCTAAATCCGCAGGTTATCCAGGTCTTAAAAAGACTATTGACCTTATTCGTCGCAACTTTTGGTGGCCTAAAATGTCCCATGATATTTTTTCGAATTTACCCGCGCTTGCCCTACCTGCGCACAGAACAAGACATCCCGTCAAAAACCCTAAGGTTTTCTGTTACCTCTACCAGTCCCCGGCCGTCCCTGGTCCCATATTTTGATGGATTTCATCGTGGAGTTGCCCAAATCCAGAGGAATTAACACAATCTTGGTGGTCGTGGATAAATTTTCTATGATGGCCCATTTTATTCCACTGAAAGGATTACCCACCTCTCCCGCCCTTGCTGATATCTTTACGGATCAAATTTTTCGGATTCATTGGATTCCTTCCTCCATTGTTTCTGACAGAGGGTCCCAGTTTGTGTCCAAGTTTTGGAGAACTTTCACCAAGAGATTGGGCATCTCTTCCTCCTTCTCCTCTGCTTATCATCCACAGTCCAATGGACAGACGGATAGAATCAAGCAGTCCCTGGAAAAGTACCTAAGATGCTTTATTTCTGATTCCCAGGATGATTGGACTCAACTCCTTCCTTGGGCGTAGTATGCTGTTAATTCTGCCAAGAATGAAGCCACCTGTGAGTCGCCTTTTTTTTTTTTTTTATAAATTATGGGTTTCACCCTCCCTACTTGCCCATCTTCAACATTCCTTCTGGGGTACCAGCCTGTAGACGGACGTTCACAGAGGTACACAATTTGGAGACGTTTATAATGTGAAATTATAATAAGGCTTTATTGTGCCTTTTCCTTTTCATCAGGAAATCCATCCAAACACAGGGGGGGAACAAAGCTTCTATTCACTTGGGAGTATTTCTAGTGAAACACTATGCAATAATTCACATCTCCCTTAGTCAAGCATTTCTCGCAGCCCCAAAACATATAGCATGAAATAAGCAGATATAAGCAGTCTCTTAAGAATAAAAGTCTTATCTGTTTCTTGGAGGGAAAATCTTCTCACTTCCTGGTTCAGCTTCAGGTGTAGTAGTTTTCCCTGTGTCTTGAAATCAGCTCTGCAGTGCAGAGCTCAAGACCGGTCAGCTCCAGAGATCTGGGTTTCTTTTGGTCAGTCTCTCCTGGGACTCAAGAACCTCTGCTCTGTCTCTCCAAAGGTCAGCTCTCAGTCAGAGCTATGGAGTCACTTCCTGTTTGAACAGACAGGTTTTTGTAAACAATCTAATCAGGCAGGTGGTGTTTAGTAATTAACTACCACACTGCTAGATTAAAGGCACATTACTGAACAGGGATAAGTCCCCTGTTACACAGCCGTAGACGAATACATTTCTTCTCTCCAAGCAGCATGGTCCAGGATTCAAACGACCCTTCTCAACTCCTCCCACAGATCTAAACTTCAGGCCGATCGCCGCCGTCGTCCTGCGTCCAGGTACAGGCCAGGGGATTTGGTATGGCTCTCCTCTAAAAATATCCACTTAAAGGTACCATCCCCAAAATTGGCACCTAAATTCCTGGGTCCTTTTCCTATTTTAGAACAGATCAATCCTGTGGCATTTCGCCTCCAGCTACCACATAGTATGAAGATCCCCAATGTATTTCGGTGTTTCTCTCTTAAAACTTTTCGTCTCCAGTCAATTCTTTCCGGATCAGACTCGCAATCCAGTTACCATCCAAAATAACGAAGAGTATGAGGCTCAATCTCTATTGGATTCCCGCGTGTCCAGGGGTCAACTCCAGTTCCTGGTACAATGGAAAGGTTTTGGACCCAAGGAGAGGTCTTGGGTTCCTTTAAAGGACATTCACGCCCCGGCTCTTCTTAGAGCCTTCAGAAGGAGGTTTCCGGAGAAACCTTTTGAGGACCATCCAGAGGCCGTTCCTGAAGAGGGGAGTACTGTTAGGAATCTGATTTCTCAGCGCCGTCCACGCAACACACAGACTACCCTCAGGGAGACTCGGGGCATGCAGCGCAACCTCCGCTTACCTGCCTCCACGGGCCCTCAGCTCCTCCGTCCCACGTGCACACGTGTCCTCCTCCAATGCTGGTCGCGTGCACACGCAGCTTACAGAGCGCACGCCCAGCATCCACTCTTCAACTTCCACTCCTGCTGTGAGGCTCCACCCCTGTACACCGCACGGGTGAAATCAGAGTGCTACCAGTACTCACTTGGGTTGTATCAGCCACACCTAGCCAGAGTGACTCCCTGCAGTCCTCCTGACCCGCCTCCATCCCTGATTGGTCAGCCCAACCTTATCTAGCATCTCTGAGCCCTCACTCATCGTTCGACATAGTCTCTGTTGGAAGTGTTTGGTGTACTCTCGGGTACTACTGGTTTTGACACGGCTCGTACCCCCTTTGGCTCTCGACTTCGGCTCTCCTGGGACTACGTATACTCTGGCATCCCACGATCATGGCTTGGACTTCAACCTTCCTCATCTCTCCACTCCCTGACCTCGGCAAGGCAATCACTATTTTACTCCTATACCCGGTACCGGCAAGTATTGTCTACGTTACTTACATCTGGCCTGGCAACGCTTAATACCACACTATGGACACGCTCCCTTTGCTGCGGGTGCGTGTATTCCTACCTCCCCCTTCAGCACAGGGGACGGGTCTGGTCTGCGGGCAGCACTGGCATAACAGTTAAGCCACTGCAGTCGAAGCAGGGATGTTGGAGTTTTCACCAGGGGGAGAATATAGCCTAGCCTCCCGGCAGCTACTTCTTTTTCCTGGGCCTTTCCTCTGTCAGTCCTGTTAGTGCAGGTAGTGTAAATGTTAATTCCTTCTGTAGGCCTGTGTGTGTGTGTTACAGCCTTGGATGATGTAATCAGTATCCAAGGGCGGGCCTAGCAACTTCTGAGGATGTCAATCTGAGGGGTGGATATTGATTGGAACACACCCTGTAGGTGAGGGCCTATCAATATCCAGATCTAGCTTGTTATGAATCAGAGTTACAGACACTCCCCAAAGATTATAAATCCTGACATTCTCCCAAATTGTGAGTTGAGTTCAGTCCAGTTCTGAGAGAGGATGGAGTAATATAAGTAGAGAGGAGTCTCTTCCTCCCACCCATGGGGGGATGGGAGGGAAGAGGAGTAGGCCTGAGTCAGGGCTCTGACTAGGAGAGGAAAGAGGAATACCACAGGCCTGAGCTGGGCATAAGGCTTGATGCAGGGCCATGATCTGTAATTAATAAGCTACAGCTATGAAGAATGCCTGCCTCTGCGTAATGATCAGCTGCCTGCAATAAAACATCAGAAAAGACAATGCTGTCTGCAACTGTCTCTGTTGTATGGAGGAATGTCAGTAGGGGCTCATCCCCTGAGCATCCCCAGAGGATCCCTGCTGACTGGAGGCGCTGCACCTACTGAGAACAAGGTAACCTGTCCCTCCTGTCCTGTTTCTCCCCACACCACCGCGGAGCACTCAGCCCTCCTGTCCTGTTTCTCCCCACACCGCCGTGGAGCGCTCAGCCCTCCTGTTACCTACAGGTATTAACCACCACACAGCGTAACCGGAACAGGCATACCCACCCCTATCTCACTTAGGGGCAGCGGTAGATGGGCTACAACTATAAGGAATCGGAGAACACGTCCTTTGCGACGTGTTCTCTCCTTACCTGCTGCTGCCGCTGTGGCCACTGTTCCTGCCCATGCGCGCACCCCCTCTCTCATTACAAAGCGCGTGCGCACCCGCAGCTCTTCTAGTTGCCGCACGGAACCTGGCCCCGCCCCCCACACGCGTCACGCATCTCTCCCGCGCGGCGCGCACACGAGATGATGTGCAACAATCCCCAGCTGCGTGGCAAATAGTTCGATTCCTGCCTTGTCTCCTGCAGCCTCCGCTGGGGCCGCACCAACGCTCCGCCCCCTGCCCTCATTGGCTAGTCCTGCCTTTAAATACTTCCTGGTTGCTCTCATGCTTTGCTCGGCATAATCCTATGTAGCCTCGAGACGCTCACTTCTGTTGTGCTTTGCTCTAAGTTTTGTCTTGCAGTTAACCTCTTGTGTACCGAATCGGCTTGTTAGTGAACTCTTCTTTATCTTGGACTTTGGCATTCCCTCGACTACGGCGATCTCTCCTACCCTTGAACACGGCATACGGACTCGGATTACCCTACTCTCTACAATCCCAGACCACGGTTTATGGACCACTACTATCCTGCCCTCTCCAATCCAAGGACCCGGCAAGTATACCGCATATTCTACACTCTCCAACCCAGACCCGGCAACGCTAGACTATCCGCCTCCCAGACATGCCTCCGCTGCTGTGGGTGTGTGGTGTAATACCTTCCCACCTCAGTATCTTGTCTTGTTTGTGGGCAGCGCGAGCGTTACAATACCACATGTACAGTTCTCCATTCTATGAATACGGTCACACATACCACATGCACAGTTCTCCATTCTTTGAATATGGTCACACAAACTACATGTATAGTTCTCCATACTATGAATACGCAGGGTCACTCAGCCACAAGCCACTTTGCCGCAAATGTAAGTCACTAACGTTAGCCTTTATCCTAAAAACTCTTATCTTAACCCCCCAATACTTACGCTACCCGTTACCCTAAATCCCTCCTAACCTAACCGCTAAAACCCCTAAAGTTATCCCCCTAATCTAAACCACCAAACCCATCAAGTTAACCTCCTACCCTAACCAATAAACTCCTAAAGTTAACCCCTACAATTCCCACTAAACCCCTTAAGTTATCCCCCTAACCTAGCCGCTGAAACCACTAAAGTGAACCCCCTACCATAAATGCTAAAACCCCTAAAGTTATCCCCCTACCCTAACCACTAAATCCCTAAAGTTTTCCCCTTACCCGCTAAAACCCCAAAAGTTTAACCCCTAACCTCTAAAACCCCAAAAGTTATCCCCCTACTTTAACCACTAAAACCCCTTAAGTTATCCCTCTACCCATTCAAACCCCTAAAGTTAACCCCCTATCCTTCCTGTAGAAGCGGCCGGCGGCAGAGGGGCCAGTGGCGGAGCGGATGCGGCAGAGGGTCCCCTTGCGGTTACACATCGGTGGGATCTTGGTCGCGGTGAGACCCATTCCAAATGTCTCATTCCACCGGACCGTCCATTCCTCACATACAATAAAGAAGCAAGTCGGATGTTTTCTAAAATACATTTTATTTCAATCTGTCCCAATCACTTTTTTTCTGGTGCCAGGAGCTCTGGGACCACAAGCAGCGTGATCCTAAGATTAATCATTCATCAATAGAAATCTTTCATGATTAATCCAAAATAAACACCCGACCACACATTAATAAAGTGTGATGTGTTACCGAATGTGATGTCATCTTTATAATTGGCTCTGATTCTCGTCATCAATCTACAATAAAGGTACCTATAATATGTATTATAGGCTAAATCGGGCAAATTCCGGGCATTATTGAAATCCCTGCTCTCTGATTGGTTAAAATTCCGGGCATTATCAAATCAGTTATGGCTCGGAATTTTTGTCAGCTTGCCAAGTTTTTCAGCCAATCAACTTTCAGTTCTCATTCACAAAGAGTGAAATTTGCTCATAGACAGCGGAGGTAATTGGACAGAAGGCACTGACTCCTCCCCCACCTTGCCTGCAGAGAGCTCCGCACAGGAGAGTGAGGGAAAGGTTTGTGTGTCTGTGTGTGTGTTTTGTGTGTAAAGGGGGGCAGCAGAGTGTTTTATTAGTGTGTGTGTCTTCTGTTGGTGTGTGTTTTGTGGGTGTAGAGGGGGCAGCAGAGTCTTGTTGGGGTGCGTTTTGTTGGTGTAGAGGGGTTTGCAGTGTGTGTCTTCATTGAGTGTTTTGTGGGTGGAGGAGGGGTGCAGAGTGTTTTGTTGGTGTGTGTGTGTCTGCAGTGTATGGGTTTACAGGGGGCTGCAGTGGGTGTAGGTAGGGGGCTGCTGGTTTGTTTTGTGGATGTAGAGGTGGCAAAGTCTGTTTTGTTGATTTGAGTATCTCTGCAGTGTGTGTTTTGTAGGTGCAGAGGGGGGACTGCAGTGTGTATTTTGTGGGTGGAGGAGCGGTGCAGAGTGTTGTGTGTGTGTTTTGTGGAAGTAGAGCTGGCAGCCTGTTGGTTTGTGTGTGTCTGTAGTGTGTATTTTGTGGACGTAGAGCGGGCAGTCTGTTGGTTTGTGTGTGTCTGCAGTGTGTGTTTTGTGGGTGTAGAGGGGGCTGCAGTGTGTGTTTTGTGGGTGGAGGAGGGGTGCAGATTGTTTTGTGTGCGTGTCTGCAGTGGGTTTACATGGGGCTGCAGTGGGTGTAGAGAGGGGGACTGCTGCTGTGTGTTTTATGGATGTAGAGGGAGCAGCAGGCTGTTTTGTTGGTGTTTGTGTCTGCAGTGTGTTAGTGGGTGTAGAGGGGGGCTGCAGTGTGTGTGTGTGTGTGTGTGTGTGTGTGTGTGTGTGTGTGTGTGTGTCAGTGGGTGTAGATTGTGGAGGAGGGCTGCAGAGTGTGTTTTGGTGTGTGTCTGTGTGTGTGTATCTGCAGTGTTTCTGTGTTTTGTGTTTTTGTGGGTGTAGAGGGGGGCTTGCTGTGTGTGTTTTGTGAGTGTAGAGGGTGGAGGAGGGCTGCAGTGTTTTTTGTGGGTGTAGATGAGGGGGGCTGCACAGTGTGTAGGGGGACTGCAGTGTGTTTTTGTATATAGAGCGGGGGTTACAGAGTGTGTGTTTGTGTGTGTGGGTGTGTGTGTATGTGTGTATAAAGGGGGCTGTGTGTATGTCCAATTTCATTTGAATAAGCTAGCAGTAAAAGCATAAGAATGTAGACAATCATGCTAATAACAATCAATATGACTACAACAATTTATCTTTTTTATGAAAAATTAAAAATATGCCTAAATTTAGCCTAGAATAGTAATAATCCCCTTTTAAGCCTCGGGCCTTAAATTCTTCCAGCCAGGGCATTATTGGCCAGTAAAACCCTGTTCTTCTGGGATTATTACTTAAATACGTGAAGCATAATATATATATATATATATATATATATATATATAGGGCCATATTTACATTACTCTATCCAACTTACTAAATACGACCCAGTTAGGAGAATGTATAGTGTGCTCCAGAACAGAAGGTGTCTTATGGAATAACGGGGCTTAGTAAATATGGTCCATAATATGATAGTTATATACTATTGTCCATAATGCATGGAGTCTTCATCCTTGGAACCTGTCTCAGTCACTGAGAACGAGGTTATCTTCAGACTCTGAGGAGGGCGGCCACTACAATCATGGCGTAGAATGTGAGCTCATAGAGGGAAGGAGCCTGAAAGACAAGCAGGAAAAGTCAATTCTATGCAGTGAAAGTTCCAGTATAGTATAGAAATGCTCACAATGAAGTTGGTCGGCAATACATTCGATGAAGAGACCTGGCTGTCCATTAAAAGGTATCACAACCTGCAACAAATCTCCATTTATCCATTAGCAATTCAGGAACTAGAACGCTGCACAGAAAATGTTGCTGGTGGGGATAGTAATACAATACAATGCTACACGGGACTCCTCCTTTACAAGAGTAACCTTAACAGAAAATAGTAGCCGTGTAGTAGAGGCGCCATCATGTAGAAGAACTGTGAGTACGAGCACCTGCGTAACTTTGACTTGATGTCCCTGTTTTTCCTGTATCTGACCCCCCGAGACTCTAAAAAAAACTGGACACTGAACCCGGATGAAGATAAAGGCCAAAGCATATATTAACCATACAAACACATACCATTATTAACATAAAAATCTGGACCCTGCCAAACATACCCAAACCCTACCTCTTGTCTTAAACCAAGAGGCTATAAATATGTAATGTCCATCAACAGATTTAAGCAGCATCAGGAACTGCCTCAAGGTCTATTTCCTCTACTACTTACAACCCGCCTCCAACAGGGGACCAAGTAACCCACACCCAAACCATTATCTTAGACAGGGACTCCAGGCATACTGTGACAAGCCATAGGTTATATAAAATAACAAGATGACAAGCGTACAAACATGGCATCCAAAACCAGCCTTATAATGACTGTCTGTTGAACACAGGAAAATGAAAGCGAGGATGGGAAGATAATTGTGATGGTGAAGGGGTACCCAAGCCAATAAATAAAGGTATTATGCCCAGCTGGGTGCCCCTGAGCCTTATTGGGGATTGTACTGTAGGCTGTCAGCTCGGCAACCCAGTAATGGCTGCAACACTGTGCTTTTAATAAAAATGTCTGTGTGTTTCCCACCAGGTATAAGGTGGCTAGAATAATGTTATTTCTTCTGCAAAATGTATTTCAATAGCAGTGTTTCCATGTAACCGCGCAAAGGAAAAATGGTTTTAAAACCCAGCAGCCCACAGCACAGTGCTCGATGTTTAGCTAACTTCTTCTAGGCAGGTCCTAGTGCGCTGAGATTTGCTGTGAGCACTGGGGGAGTAAAATCATGAAAAAGGTTATAACGCAACTTTTAGAAAGTTTTATAAAAATTGATGAATGAAAGTCCCCCTATTTTAATTGTTCCAACATTATAGGCGTAAGGGGATTTTCATTCAGATGGCCGGAACAGAGGGAAACACTCAAGTTGTAATTGCGGTACTTTAGAAATGTATATCAGGAAATTCCTGAGAGGTGAGCAATGCATACGTAACTAGGACTTCTTAGCCACCCCGCTGGTTCGGTTTCCCGGTGTCTGGAAAAGTCTGTAGTTGAAAGCATTAGCTGACTAAAAGTGTGAAGTGGGGAGGGGTAATTCAAGTATCCCCATCTTAGCAAATGTCCGGGCAAATTGCCCAGATGTCCGGCCAGCCCAGACAAAATGTCGCCAGGTAAGGGGGGTGACTCTGGTATGCTAAGCGGCAGAGGTGCGGGGTTCGCGCATGCCTTTAGCAAACTAAGAAGCCATCTGCCAGGTTTTGCCAAATATGGGCAACTATGGGATAGGTGGGAATGCTATTCCCACGAACGAGATTGGCTGCAGAGGTTACAGATAGGGATTTGTACTGCTTAAGAATCCCTGCAGCCGATCAGGAGTGAGATTCATCTAAGCTGGATTTTAAACTTTATACCATCGTAACTCAAATCAAGAGTTCATAACAACTAAGGAATCCAGAACCAATTCTACGGTGGTAGAATGAAGTAAGCAGCTTCGGAGGAGAAACAGTTTTTGCGAGAGGTTCACTATCCATAGACTGTTTTTGGTTCTGTTGCGCAAAACTCCCGCTCCTGGGAAATTGTTTCTAGAGACGCTATTTCTAAAGATTTCATTCCGGGAATAGAAGATTTCATTTTACCCCGTCCCAGTAAGTGTATTTCAAGTTTTTTTTTAAACTAAGCTGTGTACTGTATGTTCATTCTGTAAATAAATTACAATTTATTTTATCTCTTGCTTTGCTCAATCAAAGGATCCGGGTAATTTGGTATTAGAAGTTCTGGTCTACCGTGATAATAATCATGCTGTCAGATCCCTCCTGGCTTAGGGAAGGGACTATCCCAGAGTTCCTGTTGTACCCCCACGCCTCAATTTCCCACCCAAATTCAGCCAATCACGGCCAGCTTCCCTCCCACCTCTGAGATTAGGTAACAGGTATTCTGTATGAGAACTTGAATTTATAGGTAAGTGAAGAATATTACACACCTAGTACTGGGTGTGGTGGTGGGAGATATTAAGGACAGATACATGAATCTCCGTTGAAGTTGAGTTAATATCGTACCCAGGAAAAAAATTACAATCGTTATTACCGCAATGTTAAATAGTTACATAGTCGCATAGTCACATAGTAGATGAGGTTGAAAAAAGACAAATGTCCATCAAATTTAACCTATGCTAAGATTCACATGACAGATACTGTATCCTATATCCGTACTTACAGTATATTGATTCAGAGGAAGGCAAACACAAAACCCCAGTGACACATTATCCAATGATATCTCAGATTACTCCCTGGATCAACATTCTTCCCATGTTTACTTATTAACTTACTGTAAAGAAACCTTTCCTTGGTTGCTGATGAAATCTCCTTTCCTCCACCCTTAAGGGATGATCCCGTGTCGTTTGTACTGCCATAGGGATGAATAGTTATTTTGAAAGCTCCTTGTATTGACCCAGAATATATTTGTATATAGTTATCATATCCCCTCTTAGATGCATCTGTTCTAATGTAAATAAATCTAAATTAGCTACTGTAGCCTCTCCTCATAAATCAGATTTTCTATGCCCTTAAATTAATCACAGGGTATCAGCTTTGGTGTATGATTAGAATTGTTACGGTTCCATGCTGCCTCTGTGATCCAGATTACTGTGTCTGGATTCAGTTGCTACCAGTATCCAGTTATCTCCGCTCGACTGAGCAAGCACCTGTATCTTACTTCCTGGTGCTCACCAAATGTATCTCTAGTGAATGTAATCCCAACACATTGAGCTGTGGCAGCTCTCCAAGCTGCAGCTGCTCCTGCCCTGGGGGCAAGGAAACCTTTTGACGACTCTAGGATGTTTTTCTTCTGTTGCCCTGTATTACTGTACATGGCCACTTCTATAGTTCCATGCTGAATTATTTTATTTATTGTATCAATACAGTTGTCTCTTTTCTATTAGTAATTGTCACTCATCAACATTCTGGATGAGTGAAATATATTGTACATAGAATTTACCCAGGATCAGTATCACTTCATATCTCCCCCCCCCCTGCCACACCCTGTACGGGTGCTATTCTTTACTGACCTGTAACTTCAGGTTGTCCATGCAGAGATGTCTGGCCTCCTCCTCACGTTGACTCTGCATCTACCTCTCTCATCCTATGTTACTATCCCAGCACTTTATAACCAGCAGACTGCAGCACTATGAGAGCACGTTATTGGGGTTTGAAATCATCTCTCTCCTGAGGTGTTTTCTTGGTGGTTTGTATGAACGTTTTACCCCTAGTGCAGCTACCTGTACTTACCCAGGGTTCAGCGAGTATTTCGTGCTCTGTGTGTTGAACAGGTATTCTGCCCAGGTACCTGCCCAGACTAATTACCTTCTACCTCAAACAGGAGGGGAAGGGAGAAGGGTCCGAGGGTCTAGATGTCCTCTGTTTGACCCCTCTTGGCTATCCTTCTAATTGGACAGGGCTAAGCAATAATATATTTGCATTATAATATGAAAGGAAAATATACATTATCCTACTTACAAAGAGTCGGAATCCGCTGTGTTTACCATGTCCACCTAAAGCCGAAGTTGCCCCGGATGCCACTGTTGCCTTGGACGTCGCTGTTGCCCCAGACGCCGCTGTTGCCTTGGACGTCGCTGTTGCCCCGGATGCCACTGTTGTGTTGGACGCTGCTGTGGTCCCGGACGTCATTGTTGCACCGGACGCCGCTGTTGCGTTGGTGCTGGCAGGTACTTTGATGTATGTGAGTTTTGGACCAAGAACAGTATTCCAGTAGATCGTTTTTACTTGCACAACCGTGGCCCTGATAACAGACAGATTAATGAGATCATGTTTTGGTCGGGTCACAAGCTGCACATTCTCAGACAGTGAAATGTTTGGACAGCAGGTTTTTAGAGTTAGTATAAGTAGCAATATCTTCTCGATTAGTGATTCTCTCGGATGTCAGAAGGGGGCACTGTGCCAGGGATTTACCTGAACTGAATATCTGGGATGTTGGTGCTTGGTGCTACCCACGTCACCTGCACACTTGCTTTGCTGCTGGCAGACGTATGACTCACTGCGCTCTGTGGGAATAGAAGAGACATTTAGTTTGAAGGCAGTAATACAATATATCCGTACTGATGATCCGGTGTGGTCTTGATTCATCCCTTTGTCTCTATGCGTCCTCAGGACTTACAGAAAAATTAGATGGATTGAAACAAAGGTGTTTGGTCATCCTTCTGATTTCACACATGAACCTTTCAGCTCGTGCTCGTCTTCCACAGGTGTCTCAAAAGTCTACTGGCGGATCCCCAAACCCAGGAAGCTTGTAATATAAAGCTGCCCAATATCTACTTTCCCTCGAATGGAAGAAGAATCTGGGCACTCCAATGTTATTTGGTGAAGAACAAGGTGTTTATTCCAGCAGGATCGACTTTTTGGTAACTCTGGGACTTTTGTGAAGTCCGAAACGTCGTTCCTACTTGAATAAACCCTTTTTGAAGTGAAACTTCCAAGCTGACAGTGGCTCATTCTAAAATCTCATATGGTGAAATGAATTCAGTTGTGGCTTACTTTGAAAAGGAAGGAGCACACTGCGCATGTGCAGAGTTGTGCTGCAATAGTGGCCGTGGCCTCTAGTTGTTATGAATGCTGTCAGTGGTGTTCTTACTAATGCTGTCTGTCAGTGGTGTTCTTACTAATGCTGTCTGTCAGTGGTGTTCTTACTAATGCTGTCTGTCAGTAGTGTTAGCGCATGAGTTCTGGCACGTGCACATGAGGGCAAACAAAACATGTCGCAAAATTACAGCCACCTAGACACACATAGCATCGCGCGTCTGCTCGCACCGCACACATACAGAAATATAAGAGTCTATGTGCGCATGCGCGTCGGGAGCCATCAGGACTGTCAACACTGTAGCACGCATGCCCGGGGGGGTGGTGGCACATGCACAGCGCTTCACTGTGAGCTGTGGTATGTGGCAGATGCAGGAGATTGCGACGGGGGGGCATGGAGGGAGTTTTGCAGGGGTGTGGCCATGATCTCACGGGATGGTTCGCCCTCATCGGTCAAACCGCCATGGAGGGCCACCAAGTTCTAAATACAATTTTGCTATCTTTTAAAAAACTGGTTGCACAGCGTGTCTCCCAAATGCACGCAAAGGTACATACTGGGCCCAGCCCATTGAGGGGCGGTACTTGTTCGTGCAGCGCAAACCGAGGCGTGCGCTGTAGAACGTACTGGGGCAGCAGCCTCAGTGGTGTTGGCGCGGTGTTATCCCTTGAGGTCTGAGACGACCACATACAAGCACAGAAAACATCTGGCCACAGTAAAACTTCCTACACACGGATCCCAACATCAGCCGTCTGCGCGCCCCCAGACACGCGCACATGCGGGAAAACAGAAATATTCAAAAATATGTGCTTAACCAATACATATGTCACCCAGAAAATGCTCTTCGCTTATACCTACAGTAGTAGTATAGGTAGTGGTGGATAATGTATGAGCTAGAATGTTATTATTATTAGGTTATTTATAATAATGCCAGGCTTGTTTGGATGAGTGAAATTTCTTTGGATGTGCCCTTTATAAAATACTAGCTGAGAGACCTGGCGTTGCCCGGGATGTGAATCCCTAACAATTGTTTGTGAGGGGGTGAATCTTGGGTGGGTGGGGGGTGGTGAATCTTGGGTGGGTTTGTGGGTGGGGGGTGTGAATCTTGGGTGGGTGGGTGGGGGGTGTGAATAATTGGGTGTGAATCTCTGGGGTGAATCTTGGGTGGGTAGGGGGGTGTGAATCCTGGGTGGGGTGTTGAATCCTGGATGGGGGAGTGAATATTGGGTGGGGGTTTGTGAAACTTGGGTGGGGGTGTGTGAAACTTGGGTGGTGGGGGTGAGTCCCCCCCATCCCAGGCGATCGGTCCCCCCCCCCCCCCCCCCCGGCCCCGGTTCCCCCCCCCCCCCCCCCCCCCCCTCGCGGGGTTTCTCCCCCCCCCCCCTTGTCCCCTGCGCGTGTTTCCCCCCCCCTCTCCACCCCTCCCCAGCACTCCCGGCAGTCCCCCCGCTGAGGGGAGAGAGAACGTGGCCCGCGGGCGGTGAGGAGAAGCGGCGTGCGCTCCTTCCACCCCCCTCCCCGGCACTCCCGGCGTCCCCACTGAGGGGAGAGAAAACGGGGCCCGCAGGTGGTGAGAGCTGCGGGTGAGGGGGGTTGGTGGGGGGGTGCCGGTGGGGAGGTGAGCTGTGCGTGAGAGAATGTAAGTAGCGGTGGCACCGGAGGGTGTACAGTAGGGATGAGGGGGTGGTGGTGGTGGCAGTTGTTTGTGGGGTAGGGGTGGCATTTGGGTGTCAGCAGCGGAGGGTGTGCGTGAGGGGGGGGGGTGTTACCAGACGGTGTATGGTGTGCTGGCAGGTGACTGCACCGGGCGGTGTTGGTGAAGGTGGGGGGGTGGGGTGGTGTTGGTTGGGGGGCACGTGGCAGCACACATTACCTGAGGTGGTGTCTAATCCGCAGAGGAGGTGAGAGCAGGCGGTGAGGCAGTGATTGTTCTGAGTGTGGCAGTTGGGTTTGTGAGGTCAGCGAACCACGCAGGCCAATGAGAGGCATGCGGGGGCAGGGCCGGGCCACAGACCAATCAGATTGGCCAGAGGGTGAGTGACAGACCAATGGACCAATCAGATTGCCCATAAGCACATCAAACAAACAACATTTTAATTTTTATAGATATAGATTTATTCTTTGCAGATAAGCTGTCCATCATTCTCCGGGTCATCATTCTCACAATTTTCTCTCAGTCTTTTGTAATATGTTATACTGTATACAATATGTAAATGTTAGATTATAGATTCATGTAGTTGTACTGTGACGCTCCACCAGGGGGGGTCGCTTGCTCCGCGCTGATTGCTGTGGCCAGGGTTTTGCGCCGTGACTTCCGGTGGAGGACCTGATACATGACCTGGTACAGATACTCCTGCCTGGTGAGCCCTAGAGTACTGGTTGATAAAGAGCCTTAGTGCGTGAAACACATTACAGTAGTTAGTTCATACTGGCTACCATGCTGTTGTCCATCAATAAATCTGTTTTTAACCAACAATTAAATCCTTTGGACCCTGTTTTTTCATCACAGAGCTGTGCTTTCTTCCTACCTGCTACTCAGCTGGATCCTTCATACATATAGTACAAGTTCCCTTCCTGGCTACGTGATCCTCTATGCAGCCGTGGCAGGATTACTATACCGTGAGTACTCCTAAACCCTGAATACTTTATCCCCAATACATTTCTCTATTACATAAACCTGTCCTGAGCCCTCCAGAAATGTGATAACAAAATGATGGAGACTCACCGGCAGAGTGCTACACGTCAGGACCTGTGCGTCTGAGCCGCTGATCTGGAAGGAGCCCAGAGGGGTGTTACTGCTGCCAGCACGAGCCTGGATCAGGAAACCTTTAAACTGGACAGCTCCTGGGTTACTACTGAGAGTCACTGCAGCGTGGGACAGAGAGAGAGAGAGAGAGAATATGTGCACCAGTATATACCCAGACCTTACACAGTGTGTCCCATACGCTGGACAGCTCCTGAGATAGCACTTAGTCACTGCAAAGTGGGACAGAGAGAGGGCCCTCAATAAAGATATAAAGGAAAGATAAAAACACTTATCTGTCTGGGATGCAGTGGATAGACCAGGAATATCTATCCGGTCCTAAAATAATCCATGAAGTCCAATAAGCCACTGCAGTCACCATGTACAGTATAAAAGATATACATTTATTGCATCAACATACTACAAAGTTAAAAACTGTGATTTCTCAAGCCTACCGTATATTTGACAAAGAGCTACAGTATGTAGGCTGGAAACGTCACAGTCTGTAATACTGTATTTTGATGGATCAAATGTATAGCTTTTATTCTTGGTGAGTGCAGTGGCATCTTGGGATATATATATACTGTATATATATATATATATTATATATATATATATATATATATATACTAAATAAAGGAAAAGAAAGTAGCGCCAAAAGGTATACAAAATATCAATCAAATAACAATAAATGATACTACACACCCAATAAAAAAAATTAATTACCTATTACAATAATATACTAAAGACACTTATATACATAACATAACAAAATCAAAGTCCAATGTCCAAACCCTAAAATGAGTCCTGACTTTTTTCATTCATATATATATATATATATATATATATATATATATATATCTCTGTACCGTGTTTACCGAGCTTAATAATCAAAAACAAATAGTTGATACAGTTCTGTGGCCAACAAACTGCCTTTATTTGTGCGAGCTTTCCAGATACACTGATCTCATCTTCAGGTGATGTTACAATTGATTAAGCCAAAAAATTATACTTCTTAGAAACAAGGCAACTGGAATTATCTGAAACAAAAGAAAACAAGCGCAGACGCAAATGGTGAAGTAAGTTCAAATCAATTAATATATATTAAAAGGTGTGATATCTGCGTACATCAGTGAAGACAAAAGTAGGCACATCGTGCACTTAGGTTAACATGTTACCCGGCACCACCAGACGCACAGGAACCGCAGCAACCGCCGTGTCACCAGGATGGGTGAGGTAACGCTGATCGTCCGGCGTTTTAGGCCGTCACTGGCTGGCTTAGTCTGGCTTTGTCTTCGTTACTATATGACTCATAAGCGGTGAATATGTTGTCTCGAAGTATTTTGATTACTATTTTTAATTACTATGTACTAATTTTTTGTTTGTTCTATTGCAGAGACTCATGTGAACACACAAATCTTATTAACATGTGCTGATAATTTTATAGTAAAGTTTAATATGTAGGTGTTTTTCCAAGTTATTGCTGCCCACGATGGGTTAATCTTTTCAAGGCCTGTGTCCTAATTAGGACCTTCATTGTTCAAACATATGTGAGTTCTAACATACCTAGACCTGGTTTATACCGAGGCTTAATTGACCTATCCTGTGCAGCGATATGGTATATATCCTGTGATTTTATATTTGTATATTATCCCTGATGAAGTAGCTGATGCTATGAAACGTGCGTTGGATGTATTTAGTATTTAGCCCCTATAGTTATTATCTCTGCCATATACCCTTGCTGAGGTGGTAGAGAGACTTGCTCCGAACTTTTTTGTTGACGTCATCAATCCACTTTGCGGCAAGGTTGCCTTACGCAAGTCGTGAATCGCCGCAAAACTACGTGGCCTTTCCGGAGAGACGAGCCTGACGCGGTTCCAGCGGGCACGGTTGCAAAGACGTTCTTGGCAGACTTCGAGAGCCAGTACTAAGCCAGCCAGTGACGGCCTAAAACGACGGACGATCAGCGTTACCTCACCAATCCTGGTGACCGCGCGGTTGCTGCTGCGGTTCTATGGTTCCTGTGCGTCTGGTGGTGCCGGTAACATGTTAACCTAAGTGCACGATATGCCTACTTTTTGTCTTCACTGATGTACGCCAGATATCACACCTTTTAATATATATTAATGGATTTGAACTTATTTCACCATTGTGCGTCTGCGCTTGTTTTCTTTCTTTTGTTTCAGTTCTAGGAGTTGATTTCTCACCCTATATCCACAGCTGCAGACCTTATACTTCCAGGTTGTGTTTATTTTATATCACTTAGGTGTATATATGGGTTATATTCCCTTATTGCAATAGAGGGTTTCTTTGCGCACTTAAAATCTGTTTTTTTTTAACTGAAATTATCTGTTGGTGAAGCCTCCCTCTCCCCTGTGTAGCTTGCGATTTATGACTTATGGGGTTAAATGGTCCCTGAATTCTTGTGATGTAAGGGAATGCATGTGTGTGTATATGTGCATGTTCGTGTGTGTATGTGTGTAAATCTTAATTAATAAAGCGCCCACAGTATATACATTTCTCTGACTCTGGCCATAAGATGAACGATCTGAAGGTGGCCATACTCAAAGGTAATCTAAGAACACCGAAAGAGAGACAGTTGCATGAATACAAATTTATGAAATTTATCGGGACACTCACCGGTGGCCTAAACCGAGACCACAGTTTCATGAGCCACTACACAAGAGAACTCTCGTCACATGAGTGCTAAAGGCCATGTCTATTAATACTGCGCTATATGAAGCCACACACCTGTCTCTTACGCATACAAATGTATTATGCTATTCTATCCCTATATACCAATAGGGACTACATAGTAGCCACACACATGAACAGATATGCAACACCCTCTTACATGTCAACACCTACCTCCATCATTGTTATACACTCCCAATCTACATACAACTTTTGTAAAGTGCTGTAAACACTGTGGGTGCTTTATTAATTAAGATTTACACACGTACACACACACACACGCACATACACACACACACACGCATTCCCTTACATCACAAGCATTCAGGGATCATTTAAACTTAACTAAAGGCCAAAAAAGAGGTACAGTACCAAAAGGCGGATACTGTATGAACGCCACAAACAGGGCACTCAATGGGTTAATGCAAGACCAATAATGATTTATTGTGAGGTCAAAATTAACACAAGGTGAAAAAGCTCAAATCAATTAAAATACATATGAAACTCCTGCATAGGATCAAAAAAATATTTGGATAAATGTATGTGGTGAGATGTAAGGGAAACCAGTCATTTACATGTCCATATGAGAGAATAAGATGTAATATACTTAAACACTGATGCAACAAAGGGTTAAACAATAAACATCAACCTAGTAACAATGTTGCATATACAGCTATTCCTTACCACTAGTCAAGGGGTTAACCAAACCCCTCCCAGGTGGAGGAATGGCTATCCAGCTGCTAATAAATGCAAAATAACTCTGTTGAACATGAAAAACCCTTGAGAAAGTTCCCTTGAAGAGGATCGAAACGTTGGAATTTGTGTGAACACTCTGAATACAGTTTATTTGGACTTTACCTGGTGAGTGCTGTCTTTTTTATCACCTTGCTGGTGATTACATGCAATATATATATCCTATAGTATATTATATATTTAATTATATAGATATATTATATATATTGGTGACAGAACCAGGGATGGTAATAAATTCCATATAGAGGGATTTCAGGATACTGGAAAGTGCAGCTCATATATACATGCTACTCCATCCCACATTTGGCAAGTGCTGGAACCGAGGGTTAGGGATTCCAACCAGAGTTTGTCTGCTGCCTGATTTCTGTCACCTGTCCTGCTAGTTAGAAATCAGGTATTTAAGACTGATTTTCCTGGGTTCCTCTCGCTCTTCCCCAAGAGCCTGGAGGCAGGAAGGCTGCTGGAACAGAGAGGGGGGAAAAGCCTCTCCCCAAACAGGTATCCATTCTACTCCTTTTTCTAAAACTGCAAAGTTCCTTATCTTTGTTGTTGGAGTGGAAAAGCCACTCCAACCCCGAGTCAGGGAAACCTTAGTTTAAGTTAGTGGCTCAGGTGAGCAGGATTTGTTTTGCTTGTGTTTCTTTTGTATGCACTGTGGCAGTCTCAGTGCCTGGGACTGAATAACCAGTCATAGCCTGTTTAAGGGAACACACGTTACGCCTCGTCATTTAACCTACCCTAAAAGACCGTGTTCTAACAGTCCTGGACAGACGGCGGAGCCCCGGAGTAGCCGTTTGTCACATATGGTGGAGAATGCGGGCAGAACACTAAAAGTCTGCGGGTTAAAGAACTTTACAAGAAAGAAAAAAAAGTGTTTTTTTTTCTCAACAAAATGGAACGACGTGGTGAGTGCGCTGGTACGCAATGTCGCTGCCCAGAAAGACGCGAATGAAATCCAGCAACAGGTGATACATACAACCCAGCAACACGCTTTAATACCCAGCAAGAAGACTAATGCACACCATCAACAGCTGTTATAGCCCGCAAGACTCAATGCAAACCAGCAACCAGACGAATGCAGCTCTGCAAAACGAATTGCAAACCAGCAAGACAACCCGCTTGCTGATAGAAACAACAATGGTTTCGCCCAGGGCTTACAACAGAAACTCGAGATCCTGAGAGGACTATCATTAAGACTCCACTGGCAGAGGCAGCCCCAGTCCGAAAAATGACCAGGGCAAGCCACTACCTTCAGAAGATGGGGCCCTCGGATGATGTTGAAACCTTCTCACTTTTGAACGCACGGCACAGAGAGAGGGTTGCCAGAAGCTGAGTGGGCCAGTCTAATCGCACCCCTTCTTAAGCGGCAAACCCCAGAAGGCTTACTTGATCTAGAGCCACGAAGCTAACGTCTATGCAAAATTGAAGTTCGAATCCTCGCCCTGCCTTGCGTAACCACGGCCGTTCAACCGCCCAAAGGTTCCACGCATGGTCCTTCAACCGTTGGAATAAAGCCCACCGATCCCAGAGTATGACCTCATCCACCGCTCGAAGTGGCTGCAAACCCGAGATTCAATCAGCAAGCACATCGTTGGAACGGTTGGTCATGGACAAGTTCTTGATGAAACTTCCCTCTGCCTACTGCCGTCGTGTTCATCAGAGCTGTGGCCCTCGTAAAGGTACAAATGCACAGAAGAGCACCTGAAAAACCACAGTCATGGAGCATCCCCACTACCCAAGGTCCAGGACTCTTCCAGAGACGGTAAAAGGGGTACCAGGTTAAGGGTGGCTGAAGAGCGACACCGCCTTCACACAGCACCAGCAACAGTGCTTGCATACAGTAGTGTGCAGCTTTTTTTGAACTAATGCCGACGAATGCCGGGATCTACTCGTGCTGCCGCCAGTCAAGACCGTGCGCCCGCCGCGTTTCCTACACGCACCCCCCCTCCACTTCGCGCGCCATTTACCCCCCCCCCTCCCCGACCCCGACCGCGGCTCCTGCTCTGCCCGCTCTGCTTCCCCGCACCCCCGCTTACCCTCACTTTAAACTCCAGGTGTCGGGGAAGCCCGGGAGAGCCGGGCGCACACGTGACTGTGATGTCACAGTGCGCCGCAACGCGCCGCGTCTCCATGCTTCCCGCACGCATCCTGCCGTGCGGGAAGTGTTCAAATAAAAGCACGTTCAACTGTATGCTCATCTGCATGTCTTAGGCAGGTCTGCAACCCCGCCTTTCCCCATAATCACCCAGCACACAGCACTTCCACTGCACGCAAGGGATTCTGGGAAATGACATGCAAATGAGCACACAGTGTCACTTTTGCTTCAAAAACCATTTTTAACATGGTTCCCCTATAGGCTAAAGCTTGCTGCATGGTCACAGCTTTGAGCACAGCCAGGGTTAAGTCCATACCCAAAACCACCCACAGACAGCTGTTTCGACCTTAATGGGTCTGATCAGTGTGGGGTTGATTAACTGGGTATGTCAAAGAAGCAAAGGATGGCCAACCATAATACTGAGTTTAAGTTATGGTGAGTAAAAAAGTGACAAAAACCCCTCCAAACAAAGCAAAAATATGCAAAAGTAATACAACTGTAGCCTCATCTGCATGTCTTAGGCGAGTGCTGCAACCCCGCCTTTCCCCATATATATATATATATATATATATATATATATATATATATAATATTTAATTTTAATTATTTATTAATTTAGATATATTTTTTTTATTTAGTGTGGGGCTGTTGTGTGTGATTTTTTTTTATTGTGGGTAGCGGTGTGGGTGAAGGGTTTATTAGCCCCAACGGTGGTTGTTTAGGGCTTGCGGGTGGGTAGCGGGACGCCTTAACCCCTTCATAACCGTAGCGGTATTAACTGCTGCGGTCGTGAAGGGGTTAAGTGCACCCGCAACCCCCCCGCAAGCCCTAAACAAACAACAAGGGCCAAATACCCCCTTCACCCACACCCGCTACCCACAATAAAGCTGGCACAGTGGGTTAACCCCTTCATTGCCTTAGCGGTAAGCCGCTAAGGTCATGAAGTGGGCTGTACATGCAATTTTCCTGCCTCGGATGCATGCCGGGGGGCTCCGGTGCTGGTATCAGCTCCGGAGACCCCCGGCATCAGTCACAGGCAGGAAAAAGGCCAGAATTTTTCTAAGTGTCGCCCTTGCCGATGCTTCTCCCCACCGACCCGGCAACTTTCAGTTGGCGGGACGATTTGCCGAAAAAATGGCTTTTCGGGACTGCCAATCAGCTCCGATCAGCACCGAAAACAGGATCGAGGCTCCTAGAATACAGCCGATTTTAAAAAGTGCTGAAAGGTGCCGAAAAGTGGCTTATCGGCAGCCGCCTGACGATAATTTTTTATCTGGGACAAAAAATACCGATTTGGCCAAATTATCGGCGCTTACTGCATACCAAAGGCATTTTTTGCCGGTAGAAAACTTTTCGGCGCTTTGTGCATAGAGCCCATAGTCTGTGTCCCACTTAGAGCCCTTTTTCGGCTCCCCACATTCCCCGGCACCCCAGACCTGTGCTGGAGAGGATGTGGTCAAAAGGGAGACATGGCCCATATTTGGTGGACATGTCCGGAGATTCAGAGGTTCTTGGTTAGGATCCAGACGCTGCTCTATGAGACAACGGGAATTCCTCTCCCTCTAGATCCACTGTCCCTGGTGCTGAGTAAACCCATTGACGACCTACCCCCACCCATGAGTAGACTGGTCTCTGCAATCTTGACTGCAGCCAGGTGCTCAATAGCAGCAGCCTGGAAGCAGGTCAAAGCCCCTGCAAGAAACACAGTCATAAGGCGGGTGGACGAAGTAATGTCTATGGAAAAATTAACAGCTATGCTGCACAAAAAAATGACACAGTTCTGGAACACATGGGACACATGGATATGCCCCCAGGGCTTCAGATAAAGACATAAAGCGCAAACCCTAGTGAAGGGAATAACCCAGATCCCAAAGGTGGGAGACGTAGACGAGCCAAGGGGGACTTTCCCCCCCCCCCCGGCCCCCCTCCCTTTCCCACTCTCCAACCCTCCCTCCCTCCCTCCCCCCTCTGTCTGTCTACCCTCCTCCACTCCCAGTCCCCCCCACCCCTGCCCTTCCTTCACTCCCTTAACCCCTACTATTAAAAAACAATGTTGGCTAGCATGCACTCAATAAAGTCGAACTTAAACAGTTTTATGTTACTGAAAAGTATGTACTCATTCATGTAAATGTCAATGCCAATAAAAAAAGATTGATACAAAAAAAAACATCATCCCATTGTATTACTACTAGATTAGACCTCAGTTTATTAAAAGCTGCCTTTCCAAAGTTGAAGGTCTTTGTTGAACCCAAGTAATCTGTTTTTTGATCATTTATTTCAAACGAGACCATGTTATGATCACTGTTACCCAAATGTTCCAGGACTTGAATATTTGTTATTACTTCTACATTGTTTGATATGACCAAATCCAGAACTGCCCCTCTCCTGGTTGGTTCCTCAATAATTTGGGTCATATAATTGTCTTTAAGCACCCCAAAAAACCTGTTCCCTTTTGTTGTAACGCTAATCTCATTGCCCCAGTCTATGTATAGTTTTTTGGTGTACAATTACAGCCTGTCGCAAGCTCTCGTGACACTAAGCTTAACTCCTTGAGAACTCTTGGATGTATGCCATCGGGGCCAGGTGCCTTATTTACTTTAATTTTTTCAAGTCGCTTATGAACTTCTTCCTCAGTTAACCAATGGTTCATTAATATGGAGGTTGTTATTAAGGTACTTAAAGAATTTTTTAGGGTTGACCTTACTTTCTATTGCAATCCTTTTTTCATTATCCATTTTTGCTAATTTAATTGCCCTTTTGCAATTTTTGTTACATTCATTATAATTCTGATACGATGTCTCTGTCCCTTCTGACTTAAAGAATCTAAACGCCTTCCTCTTCTTGTCCATTTCCTCCCCTACCTGTTTATTTAGCCACATTGGTTTTGACTTATTTCTTTTATACTTATTACCCAAGGGTATACACTGATAAGTGTGCTTTTCTAACAATGTTTTAAAGACTGCCCATTTCTCTTCTACATTTTTCCCTGCAAAAACATCATCCCATTGTATTACTACTAGATTTGACCTCAGTTTATTAAAATCTGCCTTTCCAAAGTTGAAGGTCTTTGTTGAACCCAAGTAATCTGTTTTTTGATAATTTATTTCAAATGAGACCATGTTATGATCACTGTTACCCAAATGTTCCAGGACTTGAATATTTGTTATTACTTCTACATTGTTTGATATGACCAAATCCAGAACTGCCCCTCTCCTGGTTGGTTCCTCAATAATTTGGGTCATATAAATGTCTTTAAACACCCCCAAAAACCTGTTCCCTTTTGTTGTAACGCTAATCTCATTGCCCAGTCTATGTCTGGATAATTAAAATCCCCCATAATGCAAACATGACCCCGTTTTGATGCCTTCTCCATTTGCAAAAGTATTTTAGCTTCCTCAATCTCACAGATATTTGGTGGTTTATAGCATATTCCCACAAACATTTTCTTTATACTTGTACCTCCACTGCTAACTTCTATCCACAAGGTCTCTACATTTTCATCATTCCCTTCATAAACATCGTCACTTATAATAGGTTTTAGATCCGGTTTAACATATAAACATACTCCACCCCCCCTTCTATTTGTCCGATCGTTCCGAAAAAGAGAATAACCCTTTAAATTAACTGTCCTGTCATGAGTTTCATCCCACCATGTTTCAGTAATGCCTATGATATCATACTGCTCCCTTGCAGCTATTAATTCAAGCTCCCCCATTTTATCTGTCAGGCTTCTTGCATTAGCAAGCATGCATTTCAGTTTTTTTTCAGCCTGTACTATTATCTTATCTGCTCCTTCCTTTCTGCGCCCACTTTTTTTAGTCTTTAGAAGTTTTCTAGTATTATCTGTTTAGTATTAGTATAGTATAGTTTAGTTTTCTAGTATTATCTGTATTTACTATGGGTGTCTCACTGCTTGTCAAACTTGCACTTGCCCCCATTCTACCTCCATACCATAAGCGGAGTTGAATTCCAAAATTGGCAGTAAGCACCTTCCAAAAATGGGGCGTGAATTGCGGTCGTCAATCTGTGACAATGCTGATAGGAAGCCCATGCAGACGATATATACGTGATGTATAAACAAGGAGACCTGAGACGGATCAGAGGGCAGGCTGGGTAGTGCGACAAAATGTCCCATCTTAGAAAATATTTTGATTACAACCAAGATTAGACAAGGTTTTTTGAGACCTGGGAAGGCCCATAACAAGATTCATGCCTTTGCCGGTGTTTAATTGGCTCTGGTATAGACCACATCGGCTGTGTTTATTCTTCTATGTCACTGTTCATGCGGGACCACAATAAAATTGTTGATCGAGAGTCTTTTGAACTTCTGGGTGGCCTGGTAATGAGGTGTCATGGCACCAGTCCAAAAATTCTACTTGTGTCTTCTTCAGAGGTACAGAAATATTGTCAAAAGGCAGAAAAAGCATTTACTTGGTTTCACAGAACAAAGAATTGATTGAGTGTTTGTGTTAATTTCTGGTTTGTTTTTTGTCTTGACCAAAATTAGACCTATTTCACAGAAAGAAGGGTAGCAGAGATCCTTTGGGACACCTCTACCGAAGATACAGCAAGAATGATGATGTGTTCGTGAATAGATGTCTCAACCTAAGCCACTGAATCTCAGTGACAGAACATCCTGTGCACCAAGAGGTGGCTGTTCCTCAGTTTCGTATGGAGAGATCTGCCAGTTTCTGGAGTCAATCGTGAAAATCGTATCTCCCACTCTCCCTATCCCACACCACATACCAACTGGGTGATTGACTCATATATCATGGGCCGAAAAGATAATTTAGTGCTCTCCCTCCATGTTGGGAAATCAGTTCTCTTCAAGCTTATAACTTTGAAAGATAAAAAGCAGCCCATTTTCTATTAATTATTGACTGTGCGTCTTCTTATATTTTAAAATAAATGTATTTTAATAAATAATTCTGAAACCATATTATGCCCATGATCAAAGTAAGAAAATAAAAGTTACACACAGTATTTGACGAATATTTCATTCATTTCATTAATTGGTAAAACACTTTGAAAGAGCTGAAGAAATCCACAAAGGCCGATAACATTATTTCTGCTGTTGGACAGTCACTTTTGTAAATCCACAGTAGAAACACTTTGATTATCATTCTCAGGATTAATGCTGAATATTGATGAGCCTTTCGTTAGTTTATTAAGAAAGAATAACAAATCACATCTTGCTGTTGGAAACCTGCATGTTTATGCGTTATTTATTTGGTCCTCTCATTCACCAGGTCTCCAGTTTTCACCTCAAGCTATATGTTTAGCATCATTTTTAAAAACCCATGGGACATGGTGCAGTGAAAAAAACAGGGAAAATATTTAACCGAGGACATAAATGTTCGTCTTCCCCGCATGGTGACGTTACTTATTCACCACATGGGAGTCTTTCCGGTTTTAATAAATGAAGCTGCGCTTGGCCTGTAGAAGGCCCCGGTAACGGTTCCGTTTAACTCTGCACAGAAAATGTCTTGTTCTTACTTTCAGAATACAATCACTTCAAACAACATGAGCAATTTGCCAGACATCCCGAATCTCAAGGGATCTGAAGCTGTAATATAAAGCAATACTGAGCTCGTTTGTGACCATTAAAAGTTTATTGAAAAACCTGGACTTGATACCTGTATAGGAGGGTGGGCAACTCCAGTCATCAAGGGCCACCAAATATTCAGGTATTTTGACTGAGCCACTGATTGAGCCACCGATGCAGAAACAGGGATATCCTGAAAACCTGCTGCTGGCCCTTGGGGACAGCAGATGGCCACCCCTGCTGTATAGTGTCAGTTATTCCCAAAAAATACAAGAACGAGAGACTGACTATTGGATTTACAACCTTACAATAAACTCGATGTGTTATGAATTGTGTCTTGAATGTAGATTTGTTTTTTAAGGGGCTTCATAGCCTTCGCTTGCTTTTATGTGGCCCATTTACTAAAGTCTACTAGCTGTAAAACGGGTCAAAAATCACAGATGTGGTCAGATTTACTGTTTTCGGTACAGCGAAAAGCAAATGCCAAATCCCCGACAGTTACCCGGGATTATGGGGAGTTTGAGTTGGCACCATTTGGTAAAACATATTGGACGCCGAAGTTTTAGGGTATCTGCTACACAACAGAAGAGCTGCAATATCACCTGCAGAGTAGTTAATGCTTCACCTGTGAGGAATGTATGTTTGTAACATGACAGGTGGCGGGGAAGATTTGTACTTATTATGTTAAACACACACATACACATCTTGCCCAGACATGACTGCACTAGCTATTCCATTCCATGGTCCCTGAATCCCATTAGCAGCAGGGAAGTCAGGCAGGGCAAATCTGTTATAGGGTCTTTGCTTTGCTGGCTCCTGACAGTAAAGTGGTTAATGGAACCTCTGCTGTTCATAGCTGATGATCCCTAATGCTATCACATGTGGTAATGCGTTAACCCCAGTGCACTAATACTGATACACACACTTTAACCCCAGTACACCAATACTGATACACACACTTTTACCCCAGTGCACTAATACTGATACACACACTTTAACCCCAGTGCACTAATACTGATACACACACTTTAACCCCAGTGCACTAATACTGATACACACACATTAACCCCAGTGCTACCCGATTCGCAATGTGCCGAACCCGAGCACCCGGGAGACAACAAACTGTTCGGTTCATGCGGTCCTGGCAACAGATTCCCCTATCTACAGTACCTTCCTAATAATGGAGTCCCCTACCACCACAATCTTTCTTTGTATCTGAGCATCCTGAGTCCCCTCTGTGCTGGAGGGACTATTCCCCTGGCTGCTAGAGGAATTAATCTCCCCGGCCTTGCCATTTCTGCCCCAAAATTCCCAATATCTTCACTCAACATGGCAAATCTATTGGGATGTGTCAGCTCAGATACGACCTGCCTCTCCCTATTGCCCCTGCTCCCCTTCTAACTGTCACCCAGCTACCTACCTGCTCCTCAGGGGGGGGGGTTATTTATAACATTTCCCTTGCTGCAGAAATTAGATCTAAACTAATGCACAGAAAAGCAGCCAGAATTATCACATGCAGCGCCTTTTATTGCATTGGTTTTGCTGCAAAGAGACAAAAAAGAGACAAACAGGTTGTTGCTAATTTATAAATATATAAGTAGAAAGAAAGAAACCACTGAGCCCTGCTTATCATTCTTTAATTATGCCAAACTGATCTACAATTTAATTGTAATTGATTTGACAAACGCCAAGAACACAATCCCCCCCTACCACCACAATCTTTCTTTGTATCTGAGCATCCTGAGTCCCCACCGTGCTGGAGGAACTATTCCCCTGGCTGCTAGAGGAATCAGTCTCCCCCAGCCTTGCCTTTTCTGCCCCAACATTCCCAATACCTTCACTCAACATGGCAAATCTATTGCGATGTGTCAGCTCAGAAATGACCTGCCTCTCCCTATTGCCCCTGCTTCCCCTTCTAACTGTCACCCAGCTACCTACCTGCTCCTCACTAACAGCAACCAAGCTACCTACCCGCTCCTCACTAACAGTGCCACCATCTGCATCACTAGTCGAAGCAAGGGCCTGCTCAGTGAGCTCTAATTCCCTTTCAAGATTGCCAATGTCCCTCAATATTGCAAGTTGCCTCTTAAGATCAGCAATCTCTGACTCTAAAGAGACCACCCGCTCACACTTTTCATAGCAGTATGCTCCTTGGAACAGCTGCTCCAAGTGCACATACATGTGGCAAGATGTGTATTGAGTGGCATTTTCAATCCTGCTCATTCTAGCAACTATGAAGTTTAGAAGTACTAACAGTAAACTGTACTTCAATAACTATACCTTGTTTATCCGCTTCCTTGTTCAAACTGCTTCTGGTTCTAACTGCAAACACTTTAAACAACCAGCACTTGAAATCAACCACACTTATCAGTCAGTATACGCAAGCTGCATATGTACATAAATATGCACATATATACACACACACAAATAAATATATATATACACACACACACATATATATATATATATATATATATATATATATAGTTAAGTTATTTTGAGTAAAAAAAGTGACAAAAACCCTCCACAGGAAAGCAAATATGCAAATATAACTGTATGCTCATCTGCATGTCTTAGGCAGGTCTGCAACCCCGCCTTTCCCCATCATCACCCAGCATACAGCACTTCCACTGCAGCAAGGGATTCTGGGAAATGACATGCAAATGAGCACACAGTGTCACTTTTTGCCTCAATAACCATGTTAAAAATGGTTATTGAATATGCAAATATAACTGTATGCTCATCTGCATGTCTTAGGCAGGTCTGCAACCCCGCCTTTCCCCATCATCACCCAGCATACAGCACTTCCACTGCAGCAAGGGATTCTGGGAAATGACATGCAAATGAGCACACAGTGTCACTTTTTGCCTCAATAACCATTTTTAACATGGTTCCCTATAGGCTTAAGCTTGCTGCATGGTCACAGCTTTGAGCACAGCCAGGGTTAAGGTGCATACCCAGAAAACCACCCACAGACAGCTGTTTCGACCTTTTTTTTTTGTTTTGTTTTATTCATATTCCAGTTTTATATACAAAAGTAACATTTTTGAAAATAAACCGTCCCAAACATTACAAAAAACCCATACATTTCATAATATCATCATTTCATCCTATCCTTACAAGTTACCACTTATCTAAAGAGAAAATAACATCTCAAAAAAACCTTACACCCTCCCTGCCTTTCCTAAAATTGCTTTTTTGTTTTTTCTCATATTATCAAACACTTCTTCTGTTTTGTCCCTTTTCCAGTTCAGTATAGATTGTAAATCTTTCATCACTGTTTCGGGCGACGCTCCTGTACTATTCTGCTTAATACTGGCAATCCAAAAATCTGACTCCCCCACTTTTTCCTCAACCTCAGCTATTTTCTGCCTTAAATCTCTTTCCCCTAGTGTTTCTTCCGGCCCACTAGGTCCTGCCCCTCCTCTTACCTTACTTTCTGATACTTTGACCTCAACTCCTGAGTCCTGGATTTGTTTTGGTTTTCTCTCTCCTAGCGCTGTTCTTGCCCCTATTTCTCCTTCGCTCTCACTTCTGCTTGTCCCCCCTACCATACGCTTTGGTGTTCCTGTCTTTTCTTTTGACTCCTTTTCCTTAACTCCACTAATTCCTGCATTCACCTCCTTCTCCCTCTTTTCTTTATCTATCTCAACCACTTTCCGTTTGGGTACCTCCTCTGTTTCTTGCGCTTCCCTATCTAACTCCTTTTTTCCCTCTTTCCCTTTGCTCACGGTCAGTTCCTCTTCCCCACTCCCGTCAAAACTGGCCGGATCCAGCGCACAAACCTTTGCCTTCACCCCCCTATCTTGCCGTTGCTCACTCTTCCCCTCCCCTTCACCTGTACAAACAATGTCACTTTGTAAACTGCGCTTTTGCGCCCCTATTTATATGGTTTTCTGGGTATGCACCTTAACCCTGGCTGTGCTCAAAGCTGTGACCATGCAGCAAGCTTAAGCCTATAGTGAACCATGTTAAAAATGGTTATTGAGGCAAAAAATGACACTGTGTGCTCATTTGCATGTCATTTCCCAGAATCCCTTGCTGCAGTGGAAGTGCTGTATGCTGGGTGATGATGGGGAAAGGCGGGGTTGCAGACCTGCCTAAGACATGCAGATGAGCATACAGTTATATTTGGATATTTGCTTTCCTGTGGAGGGTTTTTGTCACTTTTTTTACTCACCATAACGTAACTCAGTATTATGGTTTAGCCTATCCCATAGCCTCTCTTGCATTCCCAGTAAAATCAAGCCCACACTGATGAGACCCATCAAGGTCGAAACGGCTGTCTGTGGGTAGTTTTCTGGGTATGCACCTTAACCCTGGCTGTGCTCAAAGCTGTGACCATGCAGCAAGCTTAAGCCTATAGGGAACCATGTTAAAAATGGTTATTGGGGCAAAAAGTGACACTGTGTGCTCATTTGCATGTCATTTCCCAGAATCCCTTGCTGCAGTGGAAGTGCTGTATGCTGGGTGATGATGGGGAAAGGCGGGGTTGCAGACCTGCCTAAGACATGCAGATGAGCATACAGTTATATTTGCATATTTGCTTTCCTGTGGAGGGTTTTTGTCACTTTTTTTACTCACCATAACTTAACTCAGTATTATGGTTTAGCCTATCCCATAGCCTCTCTTGCATTCCCAGTAAAACCAACCCCACACTGATGAGACCCATCAAGGTCGAAACGGCTGTCTGTGGGTGGTTTTCTGGGTATGCACCTTAACCCTGGCTGTGCTCAAAGCTGTGACCATGCAGCAAGCTTAAGGCTATAGGGAACCATGTTAAAAATGGTTATTGAGGCAAAAAGTGACACTGTGTGCTCATTTGCATGTCATTTCCCAGAATCCCTTGCTGCAGTGGAAGTGCTGTATGCTGGGTGATGATGGGGAAAGGCGGGGTTGCAGACCTGCCTAAGACATGCAGATGAGCATACAGTCATATTTGCATATTTGCTTTCCTGTGGAGGGTTTTTGTCACTTTTTTTACTCACCATAACTTAACTCAGTATTATGGTTTAGCCTATCCCATAGCCTCTCTTGCATTCCCAGTAAAATCAACCCCACACTGATGAGACCCATCAAGGTCGAAATGGCTGTCTGTGGGTGGTTTTCTGGGTATGCACCTTAACCCTGGCTGTGCTCAAAGCTGTGACCATGCAGCAAGCTTAAGCCTATAGGGAACCATGTTAAAAATGGTTATTGATGCAAAAAGTGACACTGTGTGCTCATTTGCATGTTATTTCCCAGAATCCCTTGCTGCAGTGGAAGTGCTGTATGCTGGGTGATGATGGGGAAAGGCGGGGTTGCAGACCTGCCTAAGACATGCAGATGAGCATACAGTTATATTTGCATATATATATATATATATTTTTTTTTTCTGCCACTGTTATCAGCAAACAGGCCTTGTGTTAATGAGATATAAATGTTAGGCCACTTGCTAAAACTATGTGATCAGTATGATTGAGGCCATAATTCACTCACCTGTATTTAACTTAGAATATGATTACAACAAGGCCTACTTACACACATCAATGGCTTTAGTTTAGCACTCTATATATAATTATATATAATTATATATATATATACAAATAAGAACTCAGTTGGCACACTGTAAACAGAAAAAATGCTGATGCACGACCCTGAAGAAGGTCACTTTATGATGATCGAAACGTTGGATGTCGTGCCATGTTAATCTGAATACAGTTCTTCTGGATTTCTCAGGCTGTGTGCTGTCTCGTTTTTTCCGGATTTCAATCTGGTAAATTCATCTGTGTATATATATATATATATATATATATATAAAATCAGAATTAACATTACAGGCCTTAATGGGTCAAAAGAGCCCTTGTTTGCTGGTAAATTCAACTTCTACACAGCTGACTCAAATAGGCCCTCAAACATACTCACCCAGTAATGTTAAAAACTGTAATGAAGTGTTAAGAGAATTACAACAAGGCCTGTTAGCACACAAGGCCTTCAATGTACAGATAGATACAGTATATATATATTTTTATATATATATATATATATACAGTGGTTGACAAATCACCAAAAAATCTACTCGCCACACAAAAAAATCTACTCGCCACCTAGTACCAAACGTGTGCTGCTTGGGCCAATATTTACTCGCCCGGGGGTTAAATCCACTCGCCCGGGGCGAGCAAATGTATAGGTTTGTCGAACACTGTATATATATATATATATATATATATATATATAAGACCTGCCTAAGACATGCAGATGAGCATACAGTTATATTTGCATATATATATATATATATATATATATATATATATACAGTATATAGTCTGTGAGGATCCATAGAGAACCAATGTACTGGCACAGACAGAGCGATATCACATAAAAGTGGTTTATTCGGTCCAAAATGGTCCCTGAAGAAGGTCTGAAACGTTAAGCATATGTGTGCATTTTGGACCCAATAAATCCCTTTTATGTAATTATCCCTCGTGCTGTGCCGGTATATTAGATCTCTAGGGATCCTCACAGACTATAATCCTTTACCGTGCACCACACTTGCCTCTGCTGAGGCTTTTTTTCAGTGTGTGCTGTCATTCTGTCTATATATCATAAATGAATAGACAATACCGTTCTGTGGCTAACAAAATGCTTTTATTTGTGCGAGCTTTCGAGATACACTGATCTCTTCTCCCGGCGATGTTACATTGAATAAAGCAAGCAAAGGGTTTTACTTAAAAACAGTGCATCCTGGAATGTTATCTGTTGGTGAAGCTTATCCCTCCCCCCTGTGCAGTGTGTGATTTATTATTTGATTTATATACATATAAAATAATGAAAAATAAGAAATTAAGGTGCTAATGTGAAGTATCTACAAATATTATTAAGGTGTATTATAAATCAAACCTTATATGTGAGCACAATTTTGGTAATGTTCTGCAGCTGGGGTTAAGGGAGTCTCTTGATCCCTAAAGTGAGAAGCAGTGGGAAATAAATACCTTGGCGCATACACCTAAAAAAGAAAAAAATGATAAATCTGAAATATCAGGAAAAAAATCAACAATGGTGATTAGTGAGCAAATTAGGTCACCGAGATTCCTGAGGACAAAGCATATAATACTTGTACAGTATATGCATATAAATTGACATCTTGATCATCAAGGGAATCCTGGTTTTCAGATTTATCATTTTTTGTTTTTTTTAGGCTTTAGCGCTAAGGTATTTTTTTCCAATATATACAATAACGACCATTAAAACACCATACTGTATACGCTTGTTTTCCTTCTCCCTGATAAGGACTTGCCGCCGTGTTACAGTTAGTGAGAGAGCATTGTGTCTGTTTTTACCTGTGAGCTTCTCCCCGTCACTGTAGCTGTTCTGAGACAGGGTCAGAGTATAAGGAGCGCTGGAGGTTTGGCCTGTTATTCCATGACCGGGCTCCATCGAGTCGCAGGAACCCTCAACTTTTCCACTTGGGTAGGCAACAGTAAGAAGGGGGCAGAGGACACCCAGCAGGATCACAATGTTATGTAATGAAGGATCCATCTGTTGGGAAATTGTAACATTCGTTAGAGATATTTTTATTAGGTCGGGGATAGAGGCTTGGGGCAGGAATAATGGGGGGGGAGAGGCTTTGGGGGGGCAGGAGTAGCATGGGGGGGGAGAGGGCTTGGGGCAGGAGTAAAGAGGCGGGGGGGGAGGAGGGGGAGGGAGGGGGCGGGAGGAGGGGGAGGAGCGGGGGAGGAGGAGGGGGGAGGAGGGAGGGGGCGGGGGAGGAGGGCCGGTGAGGAGGAGAGAGGAGGAGGGGGAGGAGCGAGGGGAGGAGGGGACAGAGGGGGAGGAGGGGGAGGGGCAGGAGGGGGAGCGAGGGGAGGGGGGGAGGGGAGGGGGAGGGGGGCGAGGCAGGAGGGGGGCGGAGGGGGGGGAGGGGAGGAGGAGTGGGGGGAGGGAGGCGGGGAGAGGACGGGGAGGAGGAGGAGGGGGGACTGGGGGGGAGGAGGGGGGAGGATGGGAGGTGGAGTGTAGGAGGGAGAGAAGGGGGGGAGGGGAAGGGGGGGGGGAGGAGGGGGGGGAGGAGGAGGAGGAGGGGGGAGGGAGGAGGAGGGGGGAGGAGGAGGGGGGAGGAGGAGGGGAGGAGGGAGAGAGGAGGAGGGGGAGGGGGGTGAGGAGGGAGGGTGGGGGGGAGGAGGGAGGGGGGAGGAGGAGGGAGGGGGGAGGAGGGAGGGGGGAGGAGGCAGGGGGAGGGAAAATACCTCTGCCTTATTTCAAACGTGATTCTCACTCATATCCACATTACGGAGATCACTGTGACCGAAGATTGCGAGTACACTATGGCGCCTATGCAGTAAAGGTTCAAAAAAAATCGCCGGGCCATTTAAATCACCGTTTTTTGGAGCGTTGCTATCACCTCTACGTAAGTACCAGCACTCACTGTCTAATAGCTAAATGAAAACAATTATAATGCAGAAAATATATTTAATAAATAAACAAACCAGAAATAAATCAAATGTGTTTGCAGAAACCAGTGTCACAATGTGCATGTCACAAAGTGAGGGGGGGGGGGGAAGGGGAAAAGGGGGAAAAAACATGAAAAACAAGGAAATTACACAAAAAACGGAGAACGGAAAGTATGCTAGGGGGGCGACGTTTTGAGGGACTACCTCTTCATCTGGCCCATTCCCCCTGGTCACAAGGGGTCCCAGAGGTACTTCCCTAAGCCTTCCTTTCCCTATCACTGGTCAAATCAGACACCCCTAAAAATAGATAGCTATCATACAGTGTAGGCTAAACACAGCTTATAGCAGGGCAGCAGGAATCCACTATAGTCAATGCCAGTAGTTCAAGTCCCACAGGACACTGCTGGCAATAATACAGTAAAGGCTGAACACAGCTTGCAAAATAGCACCAGGAGTCCACACCAGTCAATGTAAATAGTTAATGAGAATAGCAAATGAAAACAGTAATCAAACCGTCTGTGGCTCTGCTCGTCGTGCTCTGTGGAGTTGCTATCACCGTATTCAGAAAGCGTTCATTACCTGTCATAGCAAAATTCCCAAAACGAGCGAGTTGCTGCCAGCGATAGGATTGACCCTCTGAAAAGGCCTACCCTGGCAATTAATTTTTGCTGCAGAGAAAGTTGCTCAGAGAAAACCGCCTCTCCCAGCGAAAATGTAGTCCGATCACGTGACGCGGGATATCTCCATGCATAGGAGATACCGGCACCCAATAAAGGGGTCTGTATCTCGGGAAGTAAGGGGTCTCCTGACATAAAACCAACGCGGTTCTACTCAGGAGACCCCCTGCACATCTACACTAGGAATTAAATGTATATTAAAAAACATTTACTAAGCATCAATACACACACCCCCCGTGCCGCCCCATAATGTAAAACCATTATTTATTTTTTTAACCTACAGGCTTAATACCCCAGGCCTACGGTAGTTCCCGGTCCCGTGGGCCAGATGGGTGTCTGCAGGCCCACAATGCACAAGAGGGGGGTGCCCACAGGTGTCTGGGGGTCTCTGGGTGGTCCCTGCAGGTCAACGTGGGTTACAATGGGGCCCGCGGGTGTCTGGGGGTCCTCGGGTCATCCCCACAGGTGTCTGAGGGCCCTCAGATGGTTCCCATGGGGGTCTGGGAGCACTCAGGTGGTCCCTGTGGGTCCGCAGGTGGTACCCGTGGGCATCCAGGGATCCTCAGGTGGTCTCCATAGGTCCCAGCAGACCTAAGGTACCAACCCTATATGTCAACAAATAAAACATGGCCTACATTTCCATCAACCCCCCCCCCCCCCCCCACCACCACCAAACACATACAGTACAGTAATGGGCAAAATAACTATTATCCAGATATGGATAATAGATTATTTGACCATTATTAAACACAACATTAACCAGCATATATATACAGTAAATTAATACAGTTCTACTTACCACAGCAATATGAAGGGCGTGTTACGGTGTGCTCACCACAAACTAGATGGGACCGCGAGACCGAGGTGGGGATTTGATATAACACCAACCCACAGCCGCTGGGGCGCGTCTTGATTGTAGATTGGTCAGGGAAGCCGGATCGGGGTTGGAGAGGTACGGATCATTGCGGGTACTTAACCAAGGTCGGTGCTGGAGAGGTACGGATCATTGCGGGTACTTAGCCAAGGTCGGGGTTGGAGAGATCCGGATCATAGTGGGCAAGCCGAAGTCGGGAATCCAGAAGTGCGGAGTCCAATAGTAAAGCCGGTCGGCACACAGGAGGTCACTGAAACAGAGCAGGGCAAGGTAGCGAGTCACTGGGACAAGGCAAGGCACAAGAGAGGTGAACACAGGTAACTGGAACTATGCTCAGCTAGGGAGAGGGCGCCACGTGGGTAGAGGGCGCCGCTACAGTGGCAGAAGCCCTGCGTGTGCACGAGGAGGCGCACGTGAGAGCGCGGGGTTCCAGGGAGCCGGCACCGGGTGCCGGAGTGAGAGGTGAGTGGGTGCGCCAGCATCTTGCAGGAGCGTGCGGAGTCCCGCGCGGCTCCCGAGCCCTCACAGTACCTCCCCCCCCTTCAGAAGCGACCTCTGGGCGACTCCAAGACGGCTTGTCTGGGTATCTTTGATGGAAGAGACGGAGGAGTCTGGGAAAATGAAGACGATTATGCGGAACCCAAGACCTTTCCTCGGGTCCGAATCCTTTCCAGTGTAGCAGGTACTTAATGGATTCTCTGGAAACCTGAATCTATGATAGATTGTACCTCATATTCCCTTTGACCGTGTACCAGACATGGAGGAGGAGGAGCCGAGGGGTTAGAAGAATAAGCAATCTTGGTGACCGTTTTCAAAAGAGAGACATGAAAAGCGGAGGGAATTCTCATCAAGACAGGGAGGCATAGCCAGTAGGCGACCGGGTTGATTCTCTCTGTGATGGTGAATGGTCCGAGGAATTTAGGTGCCAGTTTTAGGGCAGGGACCTTGAGTTTGATATTTTTGGATGACAACCATACCCTGTCCCCCGGCTTAAACTCCTAGACCTCCTTACGGTGACGTCCGCTTGAGTCTTTTGTCTGGTGGTTGCCATTCTGAGGATCCCCTGAATCCTTCCCCTCAAGGCCTGAAGGTCACGGATTCTGTTGTCTGCTGCAGGAACCCCTGAGGAGGGTTTGGAGAAGGGTAGGAGTAGAGGATGGAATCCATAGTTGATGAAAAGAGGCGACTCTGTGGTGGATCCGTTACGCAAATTATTATGCACAAATTTGGTCCAGGGAACGAGCTTGGCCCAGTCATCCTGGGTCTCTGACACGAAACACCTAATGTACTGTTCTAGGGACTTATTCGTCCGCTCGGTCTGGCCATTCATCTGGGGGTGATACCCAGAGGAAAAATGTAAGGTTATCCCAGTTGCTGGCAAAAGGAGTGCCAGAATTTGGATATGAACTGGGACCCCCTGTCCGAGACTACGACTAAAGGTACCCCATGGAGTCGGAAGACCTCTTTGACAAAGGTGTCCGCCAATTTGGGAGCGTTGGGGAGACCTTTCAGCGGAATAAAATGGGACTGCTTCGAAAAACGATCCACTACGACTAGCATGGTATTCATTCCTTTGGACACCGGCAGCTCGACAATTAAGTCCATGGATAAATGTGTCCATGGACGGTCTGGAATAGGGAGTGGCCGAAAGAGCCCTTGTGGTCTATCCCGAGGAGTCTTATTCCGAGCACATGTTGGGCACGCATCGACGATCTCTTTAATGTCCTTCTGCATTCCAGGCCACCAGAATGTCCGTTATACCAGATCAATGGTTCTACTAGTACCAGGATGGCCTGCAGTCTTAGAGGAGTGGCCCCAGTTCAAAACTTTCTTTCGCTGAGGTGGTGAGGTGAATAGCATCGGATTCATGCCTGGGTTCTCCGGTGCAGGTATTAATGGGTATCAGCTCCGGAGACCCCCGGCATCAATCCGAGGCAGGAAAAAGGTCCAAATTTTTCTAAGTGCCGTATTGCTGCCTTATCAACGCTTCTCCCCACCAATCTGCCAAATTTTTCTGGCGTTTGGATTTGGGGAGAAAAATCGCCATTCTAGGGCCGCGATAGGCGGAGATAACCTACTTGTGGCTACTAGAATCGCGCGTGTTTATGAACATTCCGAAAAGCGTCGATAAGTGGCTTATCGACGCTCAGACGCCGATTTGATTTTGTTCAAACTTTTTTTGGCGATTCAGGCATTTATCGACCACTTGTCAATGCTTACTGAATCGGAGTAGGCATTTTGGGCGATAAGTGGTCGATAAGTGACTTATGAACGCTTACTGCATGAGGCCCTATGTCTTTACATGTGGGAATAGACCTTTTGCCTCCAGCAGTCACAACATAGTTTCAAGACATTATACTGATACAATTTATCAAAGGTATCACTAACCGGGACTTATATTGTATCTCTTCATGTGAACTGTCAAGGGTTGGTCTTTGGCTGGAGTGGATCCCAGTGGCAGGAACAGCAGAGAGCGTGAAAGGGTTAACAGGCAGAGGTCAGAGGCAGGCAGCAGATAGTGTAGTCGAGGTCACAAGCAGAGGTCAGAGGAAGGTGGCAGATAGCGTAGTCGGGGACACAAGCAGCGGTCAGAGGCAGGCGGTAAATAGCGTAGTCGGGTAACAAGCAGAGGTCAGCAACGAGGAGACAGAAACAGGTTAATAGCAACAGCAAACACAGAAACCTAGCAGGAGCTGGAGGAACCAGTATAAACAGGCACTGACAGACAGGAAGGAAAAGTTTATATAGGCAGGCTGAGAGGCGGAGCAGAGATGCAGAGGTGTCAGGTTTGAATATTCCTTGAGAAGGCTAGCAGAGCAGCAGCAATCCCGGTGGACCAGTATGGTTGCTGCAGGCTAAGAACATGACATGAACGCATTTTGGGTTTTCTTACAACACCTGTGCATGCTCACTGCTTGTCACGGGAGACCAGGGCTTTTAACACCTTTTAACAGGGATTATTCACTCGGCAAAACAAGGTAGTGGAACGAAATTAGGTTTATTCGAGTAAACCAGCGTACACACAATGAATATACAAATTCAGACACAATACACACGTACTGGGGTGAAAATTAGGCTCAAATGGGTGCAGGGCATCTGCTTCTGAAGGCTTACCCTGACCGGGCTTATCCTGGTACTCTTTTAGGCTAAAAACCCTAGCCACAACCGCTACATCCTAAAATGAGAACTTGGACCTCGCGTCCAACTCGCGTCCAACTTAATCTCTGCAGGGCAGGCTTTCTTGTTGGGAAACTTCCTGGATACGGTTGCTACCCCTCCAGTATGGTTTGACAGTGTCAATAACCTGATATAAAAGACCGGGGGGGTTTGACTGGTGTACCATCTTAAAGTGCAGGAGTGTTGGATTATTTACACAGACTCCAGGAGCTCCAGTTGATCAGCTGTACATTACTGCAGGACTCAGAGTGGTCAAATCGCCTTATTTACATTAACAGGATGTGAGTGGCCTGAGCTTCTTTGCTCTAATTTTATGTTTATTAAATTGGGTTGCACTACATTCTCTTTTTTTCTCTCTTTGTATATCATCCAGAGAATCCCTGCCTCCAGATTCCCTGTCTATATATCCAGTGGAGGTTTTGCGCTTTGAGTGCTTCTGTATCGTTCTCTGAGGGGTTGCCTCATCCTTACACCAGCAGCATCTCCATTGGTGATATTAATTTGTATTTAATCATTTGATTTAGCTATTTGTATAGGGTTTGCGCTTTACTATTTTGCACACTTAACACATAATAGGACTTGGGGAGACACATATCTGTGTGGGAAATCCGCCTGGGATATCTGGGCCCGAAAACCAGGAGTCTGGGGGACACTGGGTAGCCCCGGTGTAAGTAAACCCGCGTACCGGCAAATCATGCCTGCATGCCGGAGAGAATTAGGGGACTACATCTAACTTTGGCCCCTGAACTCCTGCATAGAAAATAACTGCATTTCTACCCAAAATATCCCACCTATAACTTACACTCAAGAAGTCTTATGTTTCTGGGGCAAGGGGAACAGGTACAGTGGAAAAGCAGGGGACACTTTTACAGTTCCCATTTCAAGGCCCCTGGCTTATGGTGCTACTTACTTAGCTGCCAGGGACCCACGGTTTTCAAGGGTAACCAGGGGTAACCAGTAAGACTTAACCTTTATTATGCCGACCCCTTACCGTCACACTGCTGATTATTGCTCACTAGGTTTTTAAGGCACTTTTTTTGGGGGGGGGGGTCCTCCCAAATATCTTTGCTCTGTGTTCCTTTTTCAGCATCTCTCCCTAATTTATTTGAAGGTAAGTTTGAGGGGACATATATACAACTGGAGATACTATGAAGAGCGGATCAACATCAGATTTCCACATAGATTACATTTTCATGGGCACAGCTTTCCAAACCTCACGGGGTTTTATGAGGAAAACACTAAGAAATGAAACATATGATGCCTCCTACAGTATGGAGTGCTGCAAGTATCGGCTCATAGAAATCCCAACATCCATCAGGTTCTTGTGAAAGTCCTGTGCACGGGAGCTGTATTGTTCAAAACTTCCTTTGTCTAGTGACAGACGCCATGCTGTAGTATACAGTGGTGCTGAGCACTGACTCTAATTCCACCCTGTAAAATCCTATCATCCTTCCAAACGGGAATAAGGTACCAAAATCTCCGAGCTTTAAACCAGTGGCAAAAACAGCACCCAATTTATTAAAGTATCAAATGTGATTATTTATTTATTTATTTTAATCTCTCTCTCTCTCTCTCTCTCTCTCTCTCTCTCT